>BQNB010128377.1:0-19287 GCA_026074375.1 Tanacetum coccineum
GCGATTTAACTTAATACATGAAATTAAAAGCAAACGCGTACAACACTAAAAATAAATAGTAGATTTATTGACGTCGTCAATGACTTGAAAACACGGGGTGTTATAGACTTCCCCCGTTAAATGAACCTTGTCCTCAAGGCTTACGATACGGTGCGGTCTTCGTAAAGAGGTGTGGGTATTTCTTTTTGAATTGATCTTCACATTCCCATGTAAACTCAGGACCTCTCCTGGAGTTCCATCGAACCTTGACAATTGGTACATGGCTTTTCCTCAACCGTTTGACCTCACGATCAACAATCTCTATAGGTTCCTCAACGAACTAAAGGTTGTCATCAAAGTGTAGTCCATTCAACGGAACGGCTAAAGGTTCATCGGCATAACACTTTTTCAGATTAGACACATAGAACGTATTGTGAACCCTGCTCAGCTCCTCCGTAAAACTCAATCTTGTGGGCAACGGATCCAACCCTTTCTAACACCTTAAAGGGTCCAACATATCTGGGGTTTAACTTCCCCCGTTTGCTAAAATGTACAACCCCTTTCCAAGGCGAAACTTTAAGCATAACCTTATCCCCAATTTGAAATTCTATCGGCTTACGCTTTAAATCCGCATAACTCTTCTGACGATCACGAGCAGCTTGAATCCTCTGCTTAATCTGGACAATCTTCTCCGTAGTTTCGTGCACTATCTCTAGACCATTGAGTTAAACCTCTCCAACCTCAGCCCGACAAACAGGTGAACGACACTTTCTACCATACAGTGCTTCAAATGGTGTTGCCTTAATGCTAGCGTGATAGCTATTGTTATAAGAGAATTCAACTAACGGTAAGTGATTAACCCAACCCTTTCCGAAATCGATCACGCAAGCACGTAGCATATCCTCGAGAGTTTGAATTGTCCTCTCGCTCTGTCCGTCAGTCTCTGGATGATAAGCCGTACTCATGTCCAAGCTAGTACCCAAAGCCTTCTACAGTGTCCTCCGGAATCTTGATGCAAACCTAGGGTCACGATCGCAGATTATTGAGATAGGGATTCCATGTCTCACGGCCACTTCCTTCAGGTACAATTTTGCTAGTTTTTCCAGGGTATCGGTTTCTGTCATCGGTAAAAAAATTGCAGACTTGGTGAGTCGGTCAACGATCACCCAAATGGTATCGTAACCTTGCGGCGATTTAGGAAGCTTTGTGACAAAATCCATGGTGACATTGTCCCACTTCCATTGAGGTATTTTAGGTTGTACGAACAATCCCGAAGGTCTTTGATGTTCAGCTTTAACCTTAGCACATGTCAGGCACTTGCTAACATAGGTAGCGATGTTTGCTTTCATATTGTTCCACCAATATAGCTTCTTCATGTCTTGGTACATCTTGTCAGAACTCGGATGAATAGAGTATTTTGATTTGTGGGACTCGTACATGATCACGGTCCTTAAACCTCCATAACATGGTAACCAACTCCTGCCATTGAAGCATAGAGTTCCATCCGCACGTGGTTCTAACTTTTCCATCCTAAACTTCTCAGGATCCTTAGAATTTTCAACCAACATACCTCCAACATCTTCGTTTTTGATGTTCTTTGGTTTTCGTGCTTCAGTCTGAGCATCCAAGATTTGTTTGGGAAGATTCAAGCCAATAGTCATGACTAAGGCTCGAACCCTTAACGGTTGCTCTCGTTCCTTCCTGCTCAGAGCATCAGCAACAACATTTGCCTTTCCCGGGTGATAGCGGATCTCACAATCGTAGTCACTAAGCAACTCTAACCAATGATGTTGCCTCATGTCCAGCTCTTTCTGATTAAGAATACGTTGTAGACTCTTGTGATCTGTGAACACCATACACTTGGTTCCATACAGATAGTGTCTCCAAATCATCAAAGCGAACACTACTGCTCCAAGTTCCAAATCATGAGTTGTATAATTTTTCTCATGAATTTTCAGTTGGCGTGATGCATAAGCAATCACCTTCTCCTTCTGCATTAGTACAGAGCCCAAACCTTTCTTTGAAGCATCACAGTATGCGACAAATTCTTCGCTCCCCTCAGGTAAGGCCAGTATTGGTGCACTGAACAACTTTTTCTTCAACAGTTGAAAAGCGATTTCCTGTTTATCACCCCAAACAAACTCGACCTTCTTTTGAGTGAGCTTGGTCATTGGTTTGGAAATCTTCAAAAACCCTTCGATAAATCTTTGATAGTATCCAGCAAGACCTAAAAATTGACGAATCTCCGTTGGAGATTTAGGAGATACCCAATCTTTAATAGATTCGATCTTGGCCAGATCAACGTGAATGCCTTTACTATCAATCACATGACCGAGAAATTGCACCTTAGGAATCCAAAATCCACATTTAGAGAACTTAGCGTATAATTCCTCTTTCTTAAGCAATTCTAGAATTGCCTTAAGATGCTCTTCGTGTTCCTTCCTGTCTTTGGAGTAAATGAGGATATCGTCAATAAAGACAATAACAAATTTATCCAGATATGGCTTACACACGTAGTTCATGAGATCCATAAATACCGCCGGTGCATTTGTTAAGCCAAATGGCATAACTTGGAATTCATAGTGGCCGTAACGTGTTCTGAAAGTAGTCTTTGAGATATCTTCTTCTCGAACCCTCAGTTAATGGTAACCCGACCTCAGGTCAATCTTCGAGTATACGCTCGACCTTTGAAGTTGATCAAACAAGTCATCAATTCTTGGGAGCGGGTAACGGTTCTTTACCGTCAGCTTATTTAATTCCCAGTAATCAATGCACATCTAGAATGATCCATCCTTCTTCTTGATAAACAAGACCAGAGCTCCCCAGGGTGAGGAACTAAGTATTATAAAACCTTTGTCGGAAAGCTCTTTCAGCTGCTCTGATAATTCCTTCATTTCAGATGACGCTAATCGATAAGGTGCCCATGCTACAGGTGCAGCACCAGGTACCAAATCAATTTGAAATTCCACTTGTCGAGCTAGAGGAAGACCCGGCAAGTCTTCGGGAAATACTTCAAAAAAATTTCGGACAATGGGTACATCTTCCGCCTTCTTTATGGTAACATTTGCCAAAAAGACCGGACATCCTCTTAGCAGATATTTCTGAGTTTTTGTGCATGAGATGAAGTTCAATCGGGACCCGTGATTGTTGGGAAATATATTTGAGTTGATAAAGACAAAATAATGAATGAAACAAGATGGAAATAAGAATGACCAAAGTCGTCATTGTAGAAGTCTTCAAAAGATAAGAATTGGAAGATTCTCTCTGATTTGGTCAAAGATAAAGATAATATTTAATTGATTTTCTTATTAAATAACTTTATTAGTTTCCATGTAAACCTTGACTCCAAGCTATGTAGTTTATTAATCCATCCATAGAATAGAATAGCAGACTTCTCAATGAGAGTCTAGCAAAAGCGTGTGTGTCTACACGTTTAGTAGTAGTAGTAGTAGTTAATTTATTAGATAGTTGATGTAGCCTCATTTATTCTGATCAAATATATTGAAGGCCTTAATGTTCGGTTAAAACCTTGTTTGGTAATATTGTGTTTCTATTATTTCCGCTGTGCATATCAATGTTACCTGTAAAACTAATCCTAGATGGGCTAATCGATTCTCAACATGTGGTACCAGAGTGGGTTGCTCTTGATATCTAGGATGTTACAAGGTTTTACAAATCGAACAAGGTATGATGTTTTTGATTTTCAATGGTTTCTTCTTTATCAAGTCCGATTTGTATTTGGTAGTTTTGTCATAATTCTGATGTTCTATTGATGCTATTACTGAATCTAATTAATAAACCCAATTAAGGTTCTTGAGCTTATATAATTTTCGATAACAATTCAAAATTGGTGACATTAGGGTTTTCACAAAAACCCTAATCTGATAAACCCTAACTCGGTAGAAGGTATGAGTTTTCTAATTTGGTAAATGATGGAAAGCATGGTTCTTAGTTTTTCATTGTTTCTTAATTATGATGTTGTCACAAGAAGCAGCAGCAAAAGATGCATGAAGAGTGATTTATGTTACTGTTTGGGCTTAACGTGTTTATGGTAACATGATCGAATCTGATTAGGGTTTTATACAAGGTTTCTTTAATGAAACCCTAATCAAATAGCTGCTGTTTATGTATGTTACTGCATTAGGATTGATGATTGTTGATGATTGCTGATCACGAGGGTTTTATGATGAATCTTACTGCCAAGGATGACACAAGAATGTTTAATGATGATCGTTAGTATTGTTGATTCTGATGTCATGACATGGAAAAGCAGGTACAACAGTATTATCGAAGCAAGAGGTATAGGTACTATACATTGGGCTTATATGGTTTAGTTGTTTCTACTGCTAATATATTACAAAGATTGAATTGTTATTATTTATAAGATTTGCTGCGAAATTGTTGCTGGTTTTGGAGACAATGAAATCTGTTATTATGAATAAAGATATGGAAGTGGAGTTAGTACTGCTATATTGTTTAAGCACAATGTTGTATTGTAAAGACCGAGTACTGCTCGTTGTTGAGTTAGTACCGCTCATATTCAGAAGTTAGTACTGCTCTTTATAGAGTTTGTATCGCTGGTGATCTGTGACAGAATAGCAACAACTTAGTGACAGATTGTGTGTCACTAAAAGAGTTGGGAGGATGGAGTACATCGATTTGTGACAGACTAGCGACAGAACAGCGACAGATAAAGTGTCACTATTTGCCATGGGAGGAAGGAGCAATTGGATTAGTGACAGTTTTTGCAACAGATCTGTGACGGTATGGTGACAGCTTAGTGACAGCTTTGGGACAGAAAAAGTGTTGCTAATTGCTTTGGATGGTTTGTACTGCTAGCACTTTTCACTTAGTACCGCTAGGTTTGATTTTTGGTACCGCTAGCATTGTCTGATGTTGGACAACAAACGCATTTTGGATCTCAGATAGATGATGATATTATGGCTCGTTTTTGGGGATTATTATGAAGAAAATTGGTTATTGCTTATTTGATGTTGTAGTTGATTTTCACAGGTGCGTGTCTTATCATATCTTGAAAGGTTTCAATCCTCTTTTAAAGATAACTTGTTCGTGCTTAAATGGTGTTGACGAAGACTTGATGAATCTAGCAAAGGTGTACGATCTACCTTATGATGCTTACTACGTCCATTTGCTATTACTTTAAAGAGTTACTTGGTTGTGCTCAGTGTCTCATATAGTTGAGGATTTTGTTAAGAGATTGCGATCTACTTATATTTTGGTCTTGGTATGAGTTCGACGTCATGTGGATAGTGCAAGACATAAGACACAAGTTTAGGAAATTCTACTTCTTCAACAAATGGGTTATACTCATTTTTCTTCATCAATAATTACTACTTGGAGCCTACTGAGTTCGAGATTCAAGAGATGGTTAGCATACTTTCTGTAACATCTAAGAATTTTCAGATTTTTAGATAATTATTTTACCCTTTGACTTTTAGGTCTGGCTTGACTTATAAGAACGATCATCTAAATCACGTATTCACGACTCGGACTCTAAAGCAATTTGATGTGAAACGACATTCCTGACAACTTTTCAGTTTTGCCCGAGACCTGGAAACGAGCCGAAAAGGGCTAAAACAGCACCGCAAACATTTTACGGACAACATACAACGCGGACACACAAAAATAATTAAATTTTGTTTTTAATTATCAGTATTTATTTAATAAAAATATTAAATAAATTAGTCATCATTTTTAATTAAAAGCGTTGTGGATAACGCGAATACTCGGGTTGAAATCCATTTTATTTCGGACAAGGCAAAACCGGTTCACAAAATGAATAACATATATTTTATTTAATGTTATAAAATATTTATGAAATATTATCAAGTGAATACTCATTTTTATCAGAAAAATGATTTGGAGAACAATGGCGCAAGTTTCGAGAGTTGAATCATCCGTTAAGTCGCTCAAATGAGTCCCGAACCGTTTTTACCAAAACTATAATAAAGAAGTTACACTTTAGACCCTAAACTATGTTAACTTGCCACTTTTGATATAAAGTTTTAATATATATATAATTTATATATATATATATTATAATAAAAATCTCATTTCCATCTCTAATATACACACACACTCAATACATCTCTCTCCCCCTCATCTTCTCCTGCGAGCTCCCGCCACCGCCGGCCACCATTGCCGCCGCCGGAAAACTTTTCCGGCGAGCTTTTCCGACCATTACCAAAAATGATCCCCGCAACTCGATCTACTCGATCCCCACTACCACTCGCGGTCACGCGCCAATTTTCCCCTCCTCCTCTCCGACAGCCGCAACCCATCACCACCATACCACCACCAGGATCATTATACCACCTTCAAAACCACCACAGCCGCCACCACTTTGGTGCGTGTGGTTTATTTAAACAAGCCAAGGGTGCGTGGGTTTTGTCCATGGCACCATAAATGGTGCGTTCGGGTTGGGTTAGCCACCAAAAGGTGCGCTCGGTTTGGGTTGTCACCAAGGGTGCGTCCGGTTTAATAGTAGCACCGGCTAGGGTGCGTTTTTTTGGACAGCCACCCCAAATAGGGTGGGTTTGGTCTCTAGCAACAACATAAGGGTGTTTGTTTCGGAAGTAAAACAGCCACAAAGGGCGCGATTGTTTTTGTAGTAAAAACCAACACGAGGGTGGTTTGGTTCGGTGGGAAGCCGCCACCATGGGGTGGGTCGGGGTGACAGCCACCGAAGAGGGAGTCGGGGTGGGTCTTGGTACATCAAGGGGTGCTTGTTTGTTCGGTGACAACCGCCACTATAGGGTGCGTTGGGTGTGGTCATAGCCACAAGGGAGTGTTTGTTCCGGGTTATAAATAGTACGAAGGGTGCGTTGGGTTTGTTTAAGCAAGATTAGGGTGCGTGCGATTTTATAAACCACCAGCCGGGGGTGCGTTCGGGTTGGGTTTAACAACCACATGGGTGCGTTTATTTCGGGTTTGGCTGCGAACACAGCCGGGTGTGGTTGGTTGGCTGCCACCACAGCCGGGTGTGTTTGGTTGGCTGCCACCACAGCCGGGTGTGGTTGGTTGGCTGCCACCACAGCCGGGTGTGTTTGGGCTTGGTTATTAACAATTAGGGTGTGTTTGGGGTCCGAGTCAGCAGCTAGGTTGCGTTTGGCTTAACAGCCACGCACAAGGGTGCGTTTGATGGTATGGTCAGCCGAAGGGGCTGTTTGGTTTAGGACAGATTTAGGTGGTTTGGTTTTGGGGGCTAACAACCGACGACGGGGTGTCGGGTTAGGCTGTGGGACAGCCGGGGCGTCGGGTTGTTTGGTCGGGTTTGGTTTGCAACGGAAATGGGTGCGTTTGTTATTGTGACACCGAAACGGGTGCGTTTGATTGTGTTGACACCGAAAAAGGGTGCGTTTAATTTAAAAGTATTTGATTATTTCGTTTATATTATCGATAAAATGTATATGTGATGAAATCTGTTTAAACTTGCGACGCCTAAATAAAATGTGATATTAATATTTAAATACGGTATGATATAATATAATACGTTGAACTAGATATAGTTTAGACGTAGTTTTATGAACTAAAAACGACTTTGGCGCGTTTTGTAACGATAATTTGTGAGTCAGAAAACAAAAACATGAGATTCGGGATTCGCTACTTTGAAAAGTCAAACTGGTTAACAAATAATGAAACAAATTATAGTTTGACGGACGTTTTGATATATAACGGGACTTTTAACTCCCAATAACGAGGAAACTAGAGTGAAATCGGATATACACTTTAATAGAAAATATAGATATTTTTAATATATTCAATCTAAACTAACAATCTATATAATTAAACCGATTTGAACACTTTCGAGTCCGTTTCGGCCTCCCGGCTGAAACACGAAGTTGTTCGTCAATGACGTTTACACATTTGCGCAAGATTGTCAGTTTTAAAAATTTAGACATAGCGGGTCCAAAACTAAAGGCTCGGTTAATATATTATTTCCATTAATTAATTTAAGACTCACCACCCACTTGTTCTGAAATTTTCTAAAAAAAACCGAATGTCCTAAAATAGTAACTTTCGGTAAATATTCGACATAAGCTATGATTAGACGGAAAATAGTATATATTCATATAATATACTAAGGGTTAAGGTTTAAAGACGCGCAAGTGGATTTCTCATCACATGTATATATGTATGTATACATATTAAAATATGTATGATTTTCGTCGTTACGATGTACGCATCGTTGATCGTATTTAATACGTGTATTATAATAGAGCGACATAATTATAGGGTCGTGGCCGAGATCGTTGCAGATTCGGTTGTGATTTATTTGGATTATTTGATCGTGGTCTTTGATCAAGGTGAGTTTATAGCTCCCCTGTTTTTACTCGTTTTACATATATTTGGGGTGAGAACATGCTTGTTTGCAAATGCATTTACATGGTTGATTACAAATTGGTTTACATACTTATTTGCATAGCTCGCTATGAGATACATTATTTGACTTCATTTTTGGTCACAAATACATACTTTACATTTGAAATGATTACGGATTAGCTTAGGCGGATTGAACTGATAACAACAAAATTCTGCCCGTAGTGATTCTTGGAGAGGACACGGTTAAAAATAAATAAAAACAAACCGGGAGCTACAGATATTTTTACTTTACTCGCCCGGTGTATCTTTGGAGGGGACACCGGAAACTGGGAGGGGAACACAATAGATTAAATCACTGTACGGGTGTTCTTGGAGGGGACACCTGTAGATGGTTACAATTACAAGTCTAATCCAATGTCAGAAAAACAACGTCATGAACTTAAATCACTTGAGGGTGAGCGCGAATGTATAAATAGATCTATTCGAGTGTGGATCCCTGTTCGGTTGATTAGCTATCTCCGGTAACAAGACGTTTATGCGTGAATGTCCACCGAATGATATACAATAAGATCTATTCGGATTACAACCCCCCGATCGGTGACCTACTATTCACTAGGGAATGAACGTTTATAACATGTAGGATCACACGTTGGGACTACAGGCCCCCAACAAATACATACTTGAAACATTTTAGTGACATTAAATTGGTCATGCATTTTTATAAATCTTTGGGATAAGATTGGTACTTTTGGTGACATAAAATGTGTCGTGCATTCTTTATAAATCTTTGGGATTTTTACATGGTACTGTGATGATACAGTGACAATACATCAGTTGAAACTTACATTCATATTAAACTAAACTATTAACTCACCAACTTTAATGTTGACCACTTTTAAGTATGTTTTTCCTCAGGTGAATTTAGATCTTGGATTATTTATGTGCAAGAGTCTTTTTTCATTCAAGTTATTCATGGTGAAAGCAATTATGGGACAACTATATTTTTGATTTCAGAAAATCAAACAGATTGTTTTTAACAAACGACCACTTTTTTAGAGGTCTTTCTCTTGTATCTAGCGCTGTGTATTATGAAGTATCACCCCATATGTTATTCCGCTGCGTTTGTATTTTTTGGGGTCTTGACATACGTCCACTTTTGTAAAAATTAAAGAGAACCACTTATAATTAATCAATCATTTAAGAACTCCGGGGTAGATAAACCACAAGTTATATTATAGAGCCTTTAAGTTTTCCAAATAAACCTTTCTACATCCTAATTCGTAATTTAACACTACATGTTTCTTAATACTTTGCAATTTAAACCTCTAATAAAGATATTTCGCAAATACTTAGCCTAATATAAATCCAACTCGGCATTTTTAAAATCTACTTAATATTAGCACAAGTCTTCATTTACTATGATTTCAAGTCTAGCATGTTCAAAGACTAGCATGAGAACTAGCACAAACTAAACATCATTAATGTTAAGGGAGAAAGCTAGAACTCACACGTTCGATCGGTACCAAAATTACTTCCTATCTTACCAACGTAAAACCAAACCATTCGTGTCTTAACACTTATTATTATTATTATTTTTTACTAAAATATATACTTTTTTCATTTTTTCTACTAATAAAAACTTAAAAATTTAAAATTTTTGCTATTTTTGTGGGAAAATGGGTACGTGAAAACAAAACAATAAGCAGGTAACATCAAATCGATAGATTCTCTCCCCAAACTAAAACGAAACATTGTCCTCAATGTTTAAGTCGGGTCTCTACGCAAATCTAAGCCGTTTATTAATTATGCAAAGATAAACGTGAATCGATAATGATGAAAGGATATCGGATTTCCCCAAACTAATGACAAGCAAAGGATAGGAAGCTCGAGTGAACCGGGACATAACACCGAACATGAGAGGCTTCAAAAATTATTGGTTCAATCCTACAAAAATCACAACAAACAACAAACAACGAAAACCAGAAAAAGCTAGCCTCAACACATCACAACACATTTGTTAGAAAATAGAAGAAAGAAAATGATAAGCATGGGGTGAACTCCCACGAAGCGGCTTGTTTTTGTTCACCGAGTCGCAAGCTCGACTCGATCCCTGAATTCATTCGTCCTTAGGGAGAGCAACACTTAGAACAAGAAACTTCCATTAAAAATGCCACCGGCTCTAGATAAGAAAATGGAAAAGGTGATGATGCCGGGGTCAAAGATGGTGTCTTCACTCCCGGTGGAGCAAGATAAAGGTGAGGCCTCGGGGTAGGTGAGAAATGGGAGAAAAGTCCGAATGACAAATGTGAAGGAATCGTCATCTTTAACATTTTGGAAAAAATAATCTTACCTCCCCCTGGATCAAAATATTCGTCTTCGTTAAGCTCATCAAAATTGTAATCACGGGCACATCTGGCTCAAAATGTAAGCAAATCTCAACATCCGGTGGTTCTAGAGGAGGATGAAGAAATGATGGATCAAAATGAAATGATTCAAACTCGGGAAGTTCCAAAAGAGTGTTATTTGAATTATCAGAAACATCAATGCTAATCAACCCCTCCTGGTCGGGCTCAATCTAAAAAAGAAACGAATCATACTCGGGAAGAGAGTAATTAGCATGAGTAGTGGTACTGCCACTTCTCGTCCCTTCCGTATGATCGCTGAAAGTCTCGAATTCAGGTAAAGAGTTATCTGAATGAGAAAAAGAAGTATCGGACTCCTCTAAGAACGAATCACTATCCGCGACGGGGATAGGAAATGGAGAAGGAGACTCGAGCACACGATCCAGAATAGGGTTATCTTTCAAAGATTCGATATTAGAAATAAGACGATGTACGTTTAATAATTTCTCTTGAAGAATAACGTCTTGGATTTGAAAAATATCTTCTAAATCAAACTTTTTCTCTTCTTGGTCAACATCATTAACGAGCTCTGAATAGGAAAGTGTTGCATCAACGTACTCGATGTTCTTAAAAGAATCGTCATCACTCGAAGTATCATCATTAGGATCAAAATCGGCTTCAACAATTCCCGGTGGAATTGGAACAATATGAGCAAGTTCACCGATGAACTCCTCGAGAATAGGATCGATCTTAGAAGAATAAACAATCAAAGTATCACGGTTAATCAAAGATTCCACAAGATCGGACTCAACATTATCACAATTAGGCACATCACTCGTATTGTCGAAAATACCCTCGAACTCACTTGGGATTGGGACAAGGTTCTCAATACTAGGAATAGTGTCAAAATGCTCATCCCCCATACTTAGAGAGTTATTGGGCTCCTCGATTGGTAAGACGGGAGTAATTGTAGAAGAAAATTTCTTGAGATATTCTTGAGTTTGAATAGAATACTCATCGTCGTCATCAAAAGTAATAGAAAGCATGCGACGACGGGCAGCAGAATACCTTTCTTCATTGTAAGCTTGCTCCTTTTTTCGAACTTCACTACCCCATTCATTAAAATCTTGCTTAAGTTTTCGAATTCTAATCTCACAATCTCTCTCGTATTCTTTATCAATCTTCTCTCCTCAAAATCTTTTATAACCCAAATCATTCATGATATCTTTAATTTTGTAATCAACCAATTGCTGCTCATGCCTCATTTCCTCGATACACATATCCTCTATTTTCTTTCTTCGATCTCGTTTTATTTCTTTAAGCTTTTCTTGTATTTTATCGAGGGCTTGTAGAAATCTTTGATGATCGACGGAGTCTTACGGGGGTTGTAGTTGGTCAAAACCGGGAGAATTAGGATAATAGCAAGAACTTTGCTCACAATAATCTTCATTCATTGGTTGACATTGAAAAGTTTCATGAAGACCCCCGCAGTTTGCACAACAAAGATATTGTTGAGAAGAACTTTGAGAATTTTGTGGAAAATAATTATCAATTAAAAGTTTTGAATAGTACCCGCTCCTGTTCAAGAGACAAACGGAACTGAGGTGAACCAATCATAACCATAATGAGCGTGTTAATTTCCACATAACTCCCACAAGTAAGTGTCTCAAACTGGAGTAGTGGAGGTAGGTAGAACACTTGAGAAACATGACAGAATGAGGTTTTGGAATCAAAATGAATGAATTCTCCAACTTCATATTGCATGTAGGATTAACACTTTGGCAAAATCTGTGGGAGCTCATTAATGGTTTGATTGCATTGTTCTGGATTAGAGATAATCGGAACTTTTGACAATTATAACCGTAATGAGCACCTTTCCCACAAAACTTGCAAATGCATTGTTGACAAAAAATTCCATCTAATGAATCACCGCACTCGTAATAACAATTTTGGTTAATAAGTGAAGGACCTTGCGAAGACTTTACACCAGGGTCTTGATTGACAACGATTGGCTCTTGAAGAGTATTAATAACGTTGGTATTGTCATCGGATGATTCGAAAGTATCTTGAGAGTCTTGGAAAATTCCATTTTCAACACAATATGTAAGCAAATCTTCCTCGAATTTCTTTCGTAAAAGAGCACATCCACGACAATACGGACCATCAACCGGGGTTCCACACTTTGCACAACACAGACAGTCGGGTTCGGGAACAAGAATCTTGTTTTTCAGACTTCCTATTAAAAGCGTTCTTCTAGTGTACAAACATGTCCACAAGAGAGCATTCATTAATTGCGTAAAGGATCAAACGATAGACGCCCAAGATTAAACAATAAAGAAGGATGTGAAAAAGAATTAAATGAAAAAGAGGTTTAAGGAGATTATTTTTGGTTTTTCGATTTTTTTAAACAACATATTTTATTTACGGACAAACGAGAGACAACTTAAACCAAATAATCAACTTACTTCACGGTAGCTCTTAAAAATTGCTTCTTAAGGTGAGCCGTATTTCGTAAGTGACACAAATGGCAAGTTTTTGAATCTTTTGTTCGATTTGGGAACTTTGCAAGTTCACCGGAACTTATTTATGATAATACCTCGATTGAGAGTATTATATGTTGGTGTTCTTTTACCAACTTTGTGTATTTTTTTTCTTTTTTAAGGACAATTTTTTTATATTTTTGATTTTTTTATATGATAACTATACTAAAAAGAAAAGAAAATATTTTTTACTTTTTTATATTTTTTAATTTTTTGGGTTTTTGATTTTTATAACAAAAATATAACTTTCGTAAACGAAAGGATCTTCAAATCAAAATCAACAAACGTAAACGAAGGAATCTTTAACACAAGTCCCCGGCAACGGCGCCAAAAATTGATTGTAGTATTTTACTATATATAAAATATACTATATTCCAAAAGAGCAATTAAGAACTTTCCCAAAGTCTCCTTTAAGGAAAATCCACTCTAAAAGATATATATATAATATAATATAATACGTATTAAACCGGGAAGTATGCTTTCCCGGGTCGTTTCCCCAACGACTTGTGAAATTGAAACCACGCCTTAGTTTGGATTATGATTTGAATGGGAGAAAAGATATTTTTGATTATCTATGACTACTAATTAAAAGCAACAAATAGAATAAGCACACAAAAGCAATTAAACACTTAAAACAGTTAACGGGAACAAATAAAACGCGACAAATAAGCAAGTATATTAAAATTAACTCCTAAAAATGCAAAAAAAAATTTCTAAACCTAAAATAAGACTAAATAAAATTTTAAGAAAATGAAAAAAAAAAATTTGATTATTTTTGAATTTATTATGAATTAAAAATGAATTTAATCTAATTAAATCCTAGAAAATAGCAAATAAAGTCCTAAAAATTAAGAAAAATTATTTTTAAACTTAGAAAAGTCTAAGAAAACTATTTTTAACTATTTTTAAAATTAAAATCCTTTTTTTAAAATTAAAAATAAAAGCTTAAAAATGAAAATTAAAATCTAAAAGTGTTGAAAATGATTTTTCTGAATGTAAACCTAAAAGTATTTAATCTAATGCTAAAAAATATTTTTTTGTATTTTTATAAAACTTTTTTTCTATTTTTTTATTTATTTTCGAACTTTAAAACCTTAGAAATATGATTAAAAATAATCTACTTTATGGAAAATTATCAAAATATCAGGGAAAATCTAAAAAGTTATAAAGATGAAAGGAAAAATAAGAAGAAGCTCACAACTTAACAAATAAGCCGGGAAAAAGCTAATATAAGCTACGGCTTATAATGAAAAAGGAAAAGAAATACATGTATAAGAATTAAATAGGAGGAGAAGTGAATGGATGAGCTATTGTAGCATATTGGTTAACACGTTGGGTTTGAGTGCTTGAGGTCACGGGTTCAAGGTTGGTATACACCCCTTTTTGCACTTTTTTTATTTTTGAAAACCAAAAGCTTAAAGCTGTTAACGACAAGTTTGTGAACACTTTTAATAAAAGAAGCTTAGGCTAAAAGTCAAAGATAAGCTCAAAAGGAGCTTATGAATATGCTGTTTACAGAAAGTGGCTTTTAGAAGCCAAAATACTAGTTGTGCACTTGAATGAACCCACAGCCCTCAAATTAAGCTCAAATTTCAAAATAAAAGCTGTTATGGAAGGCTTATGATGTGCTGAAACTAAATTTAACAAGCTACTTTAGCTAAAATTACTTGAAGCTAACTAAATTTTAAGATTAAAAAGACAACCTCAGGTTTTAATTCAAAAAGCACTTAAGCTAGAAAACTTATTAAGCTAAACCTAACCTTAAGCTTTTGAAAACAAGTCTAATTACACTTAAGCTATAGAACTGAATCATAAAAACTTATACTAGAAGTTAGAAATTCAAATTTAAAAGCTAGGATCTTAAGACTACTATTTTTGATCTTTTTAGATTTTTTTATGACTTTTAATGCTAAATGTACCTAAGTGATTAAGCTAGAAAATTAGAAACAAGACTTAATCTATCTTAAACTATTTCTAATCTATAAGCTAGCTGAAATTGAGATCCTAAATCCTACATTTACTAACCTAAATGAAACTAGAAAAGTCAGCAGTAGCAACCTAAGTTACTACTGCTGATGCAATATGCAAAAGCACAAATTCACTAATGCAGGTGAATATTTGGTCAAGCCTGCATAACACACTCTATTTGAGTGTGTTTGAACACAATGCAACCACTTACCAAGCTTAAGAGGCTTGGATCAAAATTTAAGCAAGCAAAGAAAAGTGAAGAAGTCCCCTGGTGCAGGAACACTCCAAAGTGAGCTTGAACTTTTTAATTTTTAAAATCTAACTTGAGAAAACAACTAAACTATCCATTTTAGACTAAATCAAAGCTATATCAAAAACTTTTATCAAATCATTTTGACTTTAGGAGGTCAAAGCACACTATTCCAAACACCCCTTTATACATGACAGATTTATTTTAAACTAGCAAATTTGAAATCTATTGAACTTAATTTGATTACCAGATAACAATTATCTTAAAACAAGCTTAACAAACAATCCTAAGCATTCAATAAGCCATTAACAATAAGCTATACTAATTTAAGTTAATATTTTTGGTTTTTATGACAGAATGAAGAAAACCTATGATCTAATATTCTATAGCTAAAAACAGATTTCAAGACAGGATTAATAAGCACAAGTGGACAATAATAAGCACAAATAAGCTAATCAATAAGCAGGTTAAGCAAGTAAGCAATTTAAGCTAGGAAAATTAAGACAAAAACAATAAATGGAAACTTACAGGAAACCTTAGCTTAACAAAGGTTATAAAAGCTCAATTGAGCATCTACAAGCTCTGGCTTATCCTAAGATAAGCTCCCCCCCCCCAGTAAAAAAAAAAAAAAAAACATAAGTCATAATGAGTTCCCTTTTAAACTCATCTTCTAAATGTCACAGTTCAATAGCATAGGTAATTAAGCTTGTTTTAGAGTTTAAGTAGATTAAATGAACAAATGAGCTCTATCACAATCTTAGAGACTTATGAGAGCTTATAAGAGCTTATTGAAAGCTTGAATGAACAAACGTATAAAAATAATGAAGATGAAATTCAACTTTATTTATTCTACTTGAAATGAGTTGATTACAAATGCTTGGGAAATTAGGAAACTGACTGAAACAAAGAGATTACAATATTAAAAAGCTAATTCTAACATTATTCTATAAGCTAAGAAAAAAATACACCCTCTACTGTGTGAAAAATGGGGGTTTATATAGGAGTGAGAGGAGGTAAAGTGAGAAGAGGTGTGTCATCACATTATCTTCAAGCCGTTGGATGATTTACCAATCATTGGTGAGTGAATTTAAGCCCTTTGATCATCTGTAGTCACACGGATCACCAATTCACCAATAAGGGAGTGACAAGTGGCATGGGAGGAGCATGTATGAGGGTTGTTAGCTCTAACAGCTTGGGTTTAACCTTGCTTAATCCTGGTTTGATCTTTAATTTGAGTAAGGTTAAGGATTTGGGCGCGTTTTTGATTTTTGGGGTGAAAGTAAAATGGCGGGAAAATTAGTTAGGGTTGTTAGTTGGGTGTAGACGGGGGTTGACCGGGGTAAAAGGTTTGTTTGACTTGGGTTTATTAAAAAGAGATTAGGCCATGTACGTTGGTTTTGGGCCAAGGTTAACGGGCTGTTGTTATTTGGTTAAAGAAAGATATACGCCAGTTTATCTAAAAGATATACGGGGTTATGGTTTTGGATTATTTTTATGTAGAAAAATTAAGAAATTAACTTTAAGGGTTATTTTGGGATTTTATGGATTTTTTCTTCTAGTGATTGACCAAAGGTTAACCAAGTGTTGACTACTTGTTTGACTTTTTGACTTTGGCTTTCGGCTCTTGTACGCTCTTTCGTTCTCGTGTCCGTTTTTTGACAGTTTTCTTGTGAGTTTTGCTATATCCGTACCTACACACACAAAACACAAAAATAAGCATACCTTTTCCATTTTTAGTTTGTTTTGGGCTTAATTGGGCTTTTTTAGGTATAAACGGATATGTGTATTTCACACATATCAGGTATCCATAAACCGCTATTGTCCTCCATAGTCCAAGTCCTTTTGACGCGAAAATCGGATCATATCTATAATTATTAGCTAATAATAAGATCTGGCAGAGCGTGATAACCTATTCTTTATTAGATAGCTTATAGTTGCATCATCCCCATAATTACTAGGTGGCTTACAGTTGCACCACCTTTCTACTTAGTTGGTTTTAGTACCAACATCAGGAGTTTAATCACTAGGTGGCTTATAGTTACACCACCTTTTTTTATTTTTATTTTACAATACTCCTTTATATATCAAACATCCCCCCACTTGAAATAAACAGTATCGAAAGTAATAATATCGGGGGGTCTTCCATGATCAAAATAATATGTCATCAACGAAAGTGCCAATCTTCGAGCAATTTTCCTGAACCATGGACTTAGGTAGCCAGAAATTTCAACACAAGGATAAATATAGACTACAGGGTTGGTTAAGGTGAGATGGTGTCACACCCCGCCAAGGCGGAAACGCGAGGCGTAAACAAGAATGGATATCATCACAACACATGGTGTCTATATAGAGAATATTAAAATGAAAACTAAAATAAAGCAAAGACACAAAGTGTCATAACAATACCTAAAACCTAATGGTGTCTTTATTAGTGAGAAGGAGGTCTCGTCAATAAATGACATGCAAAAACATAATCCAAACAATTCATGCAAACGCATTTATTCAAACAGAAAGCATAAATAAACTCCAAGCATCCTACGGTCTCTTCTAGCCACTTCGCTCTATCTTAGCACCATTAAGCTCACCTGAAAATGATGCTTAAAAAGTCAACATAAAGTTGAGCGAGAATCATAGGTTTACGACATACAATAATATCCAAAAACTTTCAATTAGCTGCTGCAATTACCAAAACAATTCATGACAACAAATAACAACAACGGGACGGAACGTGCCCACGATCCACAATCATACCAACTACATATGTGCGCTACATGGCCTCATATTAGCTCACACAGTCTTACCACCATCACACCTCGTTTTGCATATTGGGATCCACAATACCAAACATATCATATCGCAACACAACAGGACGGAACGTGCCCACGATCCAATACACATAACTACAGCAAGCTTAAAAACATTTTTAACACGACAAACAAACAGCATCATTCTCACCCCAAAATAACATGAGAAAAAGGGGCTATATAAACTCCACCTTTGCTTAGCTTTCAAAAAAGATCCACAACAAAAAGCTTCACAAACAACTAGCACAAATCTAAACAACAAAATAACTCGTGTTACACGCTACTAAGCCAAAAGCTTAATGCACATGTAACAATCATATGATGGATTTCTAAGGTGTTCTATTAACCCCATGGGTCACCCCGACACCATACCCAACTTTAACCACTTCGTTAACAAGTTTCACTAGTTAGTCACAATTTGTTCAAAACTGCAGAATTTTAACGTGACTTAACGTACTCAAAACCTCTACTTACTGACCTCCATAATTCATACCAAAAATCACATATGTTCATTTATGAGTATATTAACTACCTCATTGATCCCAAATCATCCATTACATGCACCAGTACTCCAAAAATCAAACTTCAAAACAGTCACAATTCGGATCTGTTTGCACACTAAAAAGTTTGGACCTAAAAACCATACTTAGACTCTAAATAATAAGCTCTACTTTGGGAGATTTCTAATAAACACATAGAACTAAACTCCTATAGAAGGGCTAAGCTAAATTATAATTTTAAGTGGGGCTTTTATACCTCCTAATCTGACCTAAATCTGACCCGTATTCACTGCTTTGACAACTTTTCTTGCAACCAACGTTTGACTGACTTCCCGACCTCAAAAACCTTCGAGGCCGGATGTTCTGGAAACTAAACTCTCTGAGCTACATCATAGGTACATGAAAATTGACAAAAGATATTACCATCATTGAGATAACAGCCGAACAACACAACTCTAAATTCTGCCCTAATCTAAAGCATATTTTAACGCGATCTAAACCCTAACGAATACACCCATATGATCTTAATTAAACCCTAATCATTATAACATGTTTATTATA
>BQNB010128378.1:0-19287 GCA_026074375.1 Tanacetum coccineum
TAGATCGTTGCTAGGCATGGTGTGCCGATCTCAATCATATCTGATCGTGATAGCCATTTCACATCAAGGTTTTGGCAACCAATGCAAGAGGCACTAGGAACCCGGTTAAACATGAGTACGGCTTACCACCCTCAGACCGATGGTCAGAGTGAGCGTACTATCCAGACCTTGGAAGACATGCTTAGAGCATGCATCTTTGACTTCAAGGGAAGTTAGGACGTTCATCTTCCATTGGTAGAATTCTCATATAACAATAATTATCATTCTAGTATGAGGTGTGCACCGTTTGAAGCCTTGTATGGTAGGAAGTGTTGCTCACCAATTATGTAGGCATGAGTTGGAGAAGGGAAACTTATATGACCTGTGTTGGTACAAGAGACTACTAAGAAGATCTCACAGATCAAAGATGGGCTTAAGGCTGCACGTGATCGTCAGAAAAGCTATGCAGACAAGAGGAGAAAACCCTTCGAGTTTAGTGTAGGAGAGCATGTCTTGCTTAAAGTATCGCCTTGGAAAGGTGTGGTACGCTTTAGGAAGAAGGGAAAACTAGCACCTAGGTTCGTTGGACCCTTTGAGATCACTGAGAGGATTGGTCCAGTGACCTATAGACTTAGATTACCTGAAGAACTGAATGGTGTTCATGACACGTTCCACGTGTCGAACCTTAAGAAGTGTTTGGCTGACCCAACACTACAGATACCTTTAGATGAAATCCAAGTTTATGTCAAGTTGAACTTTGTGGAAGAACCTGTGGAAATTTTAGAGCGAGAGTTCAAGAAGCTTAAGCGGAGTAGAATTACCATCGTCAAGGTTCGGTGGAATTCAAAACGAGGACCTGAATTCACGTGGGAGCGTGAAGATCAAATAAAACTCAAGTACCCGCATCTTTTTCGTTCTAGCACTAGTTGAATTTTGAGGGAGAAATTCTTTTTAAGGGGGGTAGAATGTAACCCTTGTCGGTTTTTCTGAGATTTAGAATGTTCTAATTTGGTCCTTTGACTTTTCGACTTTTGTCAGTTCCGTTAGAACAAGCACCGTGTTGACGGTGGTGAATCAATGTGATTGTGAGTATTTTATGTTTATGTTGCTTGTGTTAATCCTTTTTAGAGGATTTTATCTAGTTGATTATGTTTCGGGAGGTTCGTCCCGTAAATATCTTGAAATGCCGAAAAACGAGTCCCGACACGTCCGTTAATGTTCAAAACGAATTTTGGGAAGTTTAATTTGGAAATATGTCGTGTAAATATTTTAAGTTCTTGGAAAAGTATTTTTAAGTCTAATAAAAATACTAGGAAACTTTGGGTAATATTTTAAAGTCGAGAACGTTGTGCTTTAAGGAAAACCGACACAAAGAGAAGCCAAAAATACAAAAATACAACCAAAAAAACAAAGAGACCCCGACCCCCCCCCCCCCCCCTTGATTCCATCCGGTTTCGAGCCAACAAGGGGACAAGGGTGGCTAGTTTTTAGCTAAGGTGTCCCAACACTTGGTACAAATATTTTGTTTCCATTCATATCACACATTTCTCATTTTCAAACACACACAACACAAGTTTTGTCTCTCTTCCTCTCTCCCTTGCTCGTCCGAAATAAAACACACACACACACTTTTATTTTTGATTTTTGATCAAGAACATGATGGTTTAAAGCACTTCTGGGTTGATTCTAATATTCAGGTTATCATTTGAACAACGTTTGGGTTGTCGGATCGTGTCCTAACTCGCTTTCAAAACCCTCTTTGTAAGTCTTCTAAATTTTAATTTAACTTGTACTTTTGAATGTCTAATGATGCGTAGAAGCTAGTTGTACGGTGCGTTTTCTAAAAATCAAACGCGAAAAATTTACGGAATAACCCATTAAGGGTGCGTTTTTTGTTCGAACATAATAAAAAAAGAGAACAAGGATTTATCATTTTTATGTTGTGGTTGTGATGGTTGAAAAACATTTATTTACTATTTAGATTATTTTGGTTAGTAGCTTATTCGGCTTATTTATAAGCACTAGTGAACCTATTTGTGGGCTTATATTGGTTCGAAAACCACAAGGCCAAAAGAATAGTTATTTTTGGTTACTTACCTTTTATTTCGTATTTTGTGGTCTATTTTGATAGCTTATGATAATAACCAAATGTACTACGTAGCTTATTAGCTTATTTGAAAGCTTATTATAGTTGTTTGGAGCTCATAAGGCTCACGGCCCAATAAGCCCAATAAGTCGTGGCTTATTGTGGTTCGGTTTATTTTTATAACCATTGTTTGGGGCTTATATTTATTAATGGGCTTTAGTTATGGGCCTAAATCGTATTTTATATCTACGAATAACTTAATGGGCCTCTATGGGCCTTAAGGCCCAATAAGCGGAAACTAGTCGTTTTACGTGTTTTAATGAACTTTTGGAAGGCGAAACATACTTACGTAATGATATTGATATTCGTTTGGGGAAATGTGTTTTGACAAACGTTGCGAGATATAGAATTTGGCATTTTGTCGGAAAGTGGTACATTCGTGAAAAGTGTTTGAAATTGAGGATTGAAACCTTGGAAAACGTTGTATAAACGAACGAGTCATGTCGAAATTTCGTAAAAATCCTATACTTAGATTTTTACTCAAAAACTTACTTTTACGACAAAATAATAAAATATTATTATTTTAATAGGTCGACTAAAAGACGAAAAATATATTTTATAATTATAAAATATGAAACTTCTCTAGGTCGTTTTGCATAAATAAACGTCTCATTTCTTATAACCTATACAAATAAATAAGGTAACTAAGGTTATCGAATGGACTTACCGAAATGTATTCTGAATATTTATTTTTAAACCTTCATATATATTACTTGCCTATTTTACTTAAATAATATACGTATATTATACTAAGGTATAAACTAGAACCTGTTATCTTTGAAACTAAGTAGTCAACCATCACACCACTAATAACGTTTAAGAGTGACCGTACAACGCACATTTGACCACTATGCATCAAACCTGAGAACATCTTTTGAAACGTATATCTAAAATGAACATTAATTGGACTAGGTCGTGTACGGACGTCGTTGCATTTGCCTGTTTGATCTTGATCTTTCTTGTCACCTTTGCTTAAGGTGAGTTCTCGTAGCCCCACTTTTTAAATCTTTTCCGTTGGGAAAAATGATACTCAAATCTATTTTGAACTTGTTTTCGTAATGTGCAAAACTTAATTGATTTTTTGGACAACGCTGTGTGCCTATGACTGCTATGTGAATGACATGAGTTTGGTAGAATATGCTGTGTGAATCTTAGATAGCAAGGATTTGCTATGTGCTGTGTGGATCTTTATAGCATGGACTTGCTATGGTTTGTGACGCTATGTGAACTTCCGCCCTATATATAGCTCTAGCTTGTAGGCTTTAGGTGCGTGTGACTTGAGAGTTGAGAACCTTGTGTGGCAATGGTATTGTTGTGGATTTGATAGTATGGAGTTGTTATGTTTGGAATTGAATGTGTTGCATGTATTCACTGTCATATTGCACAATTGTCCACTACTTAAAATATTGGCACATCAACTGGGTTTCTTCAAACCTACGAGCTTACCAACTTTATGTTGACCTTTTCGAGTATCATTTTCAGGTGTTGTTAATGATCAGTGAAGTCAAGTGAGAACTTTAGCAGACCATAAGAGAATCCTGTATGGATCATGTTTTGAGAGACCTTATATTGACTCTCTATTTTGAACTTAATCATTTTGGGATTTGTTATCTTGAGACTAGTATCATCCCCTGCGAGGGAAATTTGTTTGTAAGCGTTGAGACAATGTGATGTGTTCCTGATGTATCTTCACTCAAGTTCTACTTGTGGTCGGAGAATGTCACGACACTTGTTTTGAATGCATTTTAGTATTTCTCTATCTTGTATCTTGTGTTGTGATTATCAATTCTCCGTCACGCCTCGTGTTTCCGCCCCGTTGTCGGGGTGTGACAGGAAGATTGTGAATAAACATAGTCTAAGGTGTGTAAAAGAGAGTTTCCCTCGTTCTTTAGTGAAATAAACAAAGTTGTTACCCAAACACTTCCACCAATCTCTTTCTCTTCTTCTCTTCTATATTGTGTGATTTATATGTTAGACCGGCTTGATTTGCTAGCACAATCATGCTTATGAAATGGATTTTTTTTTGGGTAAAGCTTATGAAATGGATTTTATTCATACAAAATCAAAGTAAATTTTCATACTGACTTTTTTACATGAAAATATTTGGATTTTATTCATACAAAATCAAAGTAAATTTTCATACTGACTTTTTTACATGAAAATATTTATATATGTTACGGTACACGCAAGTAATAAATTGAACGTTATTCATACTGAAAACTATGCACTAGAACTATTGAACGACAATGGCTTGGGATAATTTGAAATACCGGTCGTTTTATGTGCGTAGACAATTCTTTATAAGAACACAAACACCCATCTTCTACTTGCTTCTACGCCGCCGCTCTGATTTACTTCTTTGTATTGCTATTTTTGTATGTTCCTGTTTTCTTACTTCTTCCATTGTTTCTCTTACCGTGTCTGACCCGGTTTTCCGGACCTCTTTCTCCCTTGACTTCTGTTGTGATTCAAGCATTTGACTTGTGCTGCTCGGACCACTTCTTACCAAAACTCATGTCATTCACATAGCAGTCATAGGCACATAACATTGTCCCGAAAACAAATCAACTTTTGCACAGTACAGAAAACAAGTTCAAAACATATTTGAGTATCATTTTCCCCTAACAGAAAAGATTTAAAAAGTGGGGCTACGAGAACTCACCTCAACAAGGTGACAGTAGCAAGAAACAAGCAAATTCAACGACATCCGAACACGACCTAGTCTAATAAATGTTCAATTTAGACATTCATTTCAAAAGATGTTTTCAGGTTTGATGCATAGTGGTCAAATGTGCGTTGTACGGTCACCCTTAACGTTATCAGTGGTGTGATGGTTGATGACTTAGCTTCAAGATAACATACTCCAATTCATACTTTCGTATAATATAATTAAACTATTTAAGTAAATTAGACAAGTAATATAAGATAACCAAATAATAGACATTCAAAATATACTTCGGTAAATCCATTCGGTAATCTTAGTTACCTTAATTAATTGTATAGCTTATAGGAAATTAAACGTTCATTTACATAAAAACAACTTAGAGAAGTTTTATATTTTATATTTATAAAATATATATTTTTCGTCTTTTAGTCGACTTATTAAAATAATAATATTTTATTATTTTGTCGTAAGAGTAAGTTTTTGAATAAAAATATAAGTATAAGATTTTTATAATATTTCAGACATGGACACCGTTAGTTTATACAACGTTTTCCAAGGTTTTAAACCTTAATTTCCAACACTTTTCCTCCATTCCACCATTTTCCGACAAAATACCAAATTCATATCTCGCAACGTTTACCAAAACGTATTTCCCAAAAATCTTTCAACATCATTACATAGGTATGTTTCACTTTCCAAAAGTCCGTCAAAACCTATAAAAATGGCTTGTTTTCTCTTATTGGGCCTTAAGGCCCAATAAAAGTCCATTAAGTTATTTGTAGGTTTTAAATTTCGATTTAGGTCCGTATTTAAGCCCATTTTGTAATATTAGCCTAAATGATATTTACCAAAATAATTCAAACCACAATAAGCTCACAGTAAGCCACGGCTTATTAGGCTTATTGGGTCGTGAGCCCTATAGCTCCCAAACAAATATATTAAGCTTTTAAATAAGCTAATAAGCTACGTAGTTCATTTGATTATTACCATAAGCTATCAAAATAGACCACAAAAATATGACATAGGAGGCAAGTAACCAAAAATAACTATTCTTTTGTCGCTTGAGTTTTTGAACCAATATAAGCCCACAAATGGGTTCACTAGTGCTTATAAATAAGTCGAATAAGCTACTAACCAAAATAAGCTAAATAGCAAATAAATGTTTTTCAACACATCACAACCAGTCTTAAAAAATACATCATACCTGTTCTTACTCTTTGTATTTGTGTTCGAACCATGACTTACACTTAATGGACTTTCCGTTATTTAAAATTTGTCGTGTTTGTTTTTAGAAAAACAAACACCATACTACTTGCGTTTCTACGCATTCATTAGAAATTCAAAAAGTAAAAGTTAAATTTAAAATATTTTAGATGACTTACAAAGAGGATTTTATAAAGCGAAGTTAAGAACATGATCCGATGACAACCAAACATTGTTTAATGATACCTCGGCTATTTGTATCAACCCAATACTCCGCAAATCTTATGTTTTTTATCAAGTTGTAAACAAAATGTGTTGTGTGTGTGTGTTTAGGGTGGATTTCGAACGAGCACCAAGAAGAAAGAGAGAGACATGGTTTTCAAATCATGAAAATATTGTGATATGATCTAAGGTAATAACATTATGTACTAGGAGGTTGGACACAAGAGCTAAAAAGAAGCCATCCTTGTCCCCCACAAGGCTTGACCACGGGTGGGAATCCAAGGGGGTTCGGGTTGGTTCTTTTTGTGTCAGTTTTCCTTAAAACACAATGTTCTCGACTTTAAAAATATTGCTGAAGTTTCCTAGTATTTTTATTATACTTAAAAATACTTTTTCCAAGATCTTAGAATAAGACATATTTCCAAATTAAACTTCCCAAAATTCATTTTGAACATTAACGGACGTGTCAGGACTCGTTTTTCGGTATTTCAAGCTATTTATGGGACAAACCTCCCAGAATATAATCAACATAGATAAAATCCTCTAAAAAGGATTAACACAAGCAACATCAACACATAAGATGCCCGAAATCACATTTATTCACCACCGTCAACACGGCAATTATTCTAACTGAAATGACAAAAGTCAAATAGTCAAAGGACTAAATTAGAACATTCAAATCTCAGAAAAGGGAAAGGGTTACATTCTACCCCCTTTAAAAATATTTTTGACCCTGAAATCCAACTGCTGCTAGAACTAAAAAGATGCGGATACATAAGTTTCATTTGATTTCACGCTCCCACGTGAATTCAGGTCCACGTTTCGAATTCCACCGAACCTTGACGATGGCAATTCTACTCCGCTTTAGCTTCTTGAACTCCCGCTCTAAGACTTCTACTAGTTCTTTCACAAAGTTCAACTTAGCATCTACTTGGATCTCATCAAAGGACTTGTTAGTGTTGGTCAGCTCCGAACATCTTCTTAGATTCGTCATGCGGAAAATATGTCATGAACACCGTTAAGTTCTTTCTGTAGTCAAAGTCTATAGGCTACACGACCAACACTCTCAATGATCTCAAAAGGTCCAACGAATCTAGGTGCTAGTTTCCCCTTCTTCCTAAATCGTACCACACCTTTCCAAGGCGACACTTTGAGTAAAACACGATCACTTACACTGAAATCTAAAGGTTTGCTCCTCTTATCGGCATAGCTTTTATGATGATCACGTGCAGCTTTAAGCCTATCCTTGATCTGTGAGATTTTCTTAGTAGTTTCTTGTACTAGCTCAGGTCCTCTCAGTTATCCTTCTCCAACTTTTTCCCACATGATCGGTGAGCGGCACTTTCTACCATATAAGGGTTTAAAAGGTGCACACCTCACACTAGAATGATAACTATTATTATACAAAAACTTAACTAATGGAAGATGAACATCCCAACTTCCCCCAAAGTTAAGGATGCATGCTTAGATGTCTTCCGAAGGTAACGGATAGTATGCTCTCTTTCTGAACCGTTGGTCTAAGGGTGGAAAGTCGTACTCATGTCTAACCTAGTTCCTAATGCCTCTTGCATTGTTTGCCAAAACCTCAATGTGAAACGACTATCATGATCAGATCGAGATCGACACACCGTACCTAGCAACAATCTCATTTTGATAGAGTCTAGCTAACCTATCCATCTTATAGTCCTCACGCATATGTAAAAAATGAGCAGACTTAGTCAATCGGTCCACAATGACCCAAATTGTGTCATGCCCACTACTAGTCCTTGGTAGCTTTGTAACAAAGTCCATTGCTATTCTCTCCCATTTCCATTTAGGGATCTTAGGTTGCTGTAGTAAGCCAGATGGCCTCTGATGTTCAGCCTTCACCTTCAAACAAGTTAAACATTTGCTCACATACACAACTATATCCTTTTTCATTCCTGGCCACCAGTACATATCCCTAAGATCAAAGTACATCTTGTCAGCTCTTGGGTGTACAGAGTACTTTGACTTATGGGCTTCATCCATTATCAGGGTTCTCATGTCACCCTTCAATGGGACCCATATTCGATCCAGGTAATATAATGCTTAATCACTCCTACGCTCTATTAGTTCATCTAGCCCTCTTTGCAACCTTGTGGACTCATTAGATGCCTCTTCCTAAGCCGCTAGTATCTTATCCTTGATACTTGATTGAAGGGTCATGTTCATGGCTCTAATCCTCCTAGGTTTGATCCTTTCCTTCCTACTCAGTGCATCAGCTACTACATTCGCCTTACCAGGATGGTAGCAAATTTCGCAGTCATAGTCGCTGAAAAGCTCTATCCAGCGACGTTGACGCATGTTTAATTCTTTTTGGTTAAAGATGTGCTGAAGACTTTTATGGTCGGTATAGATAACTCTCTTTGTCCCATAAAAGTAGTGTCTCTAGATCTTGAGAGCAAATACAATCCAATTCCAAATCATAGGTGGTGTAGTTTTTTCATGTATTTTCAACTGCCTAGATGCATATGCTATCACTTTACCTCTATGCATCAACACATAGCCTAATCCTAAGTCTGATGTATCACAGTACACCACAAAATCTTCTGCCATTAAGGAAAGCTAGAACAGGTGCATTACACAACTTATCCTTCAAAGTTTAAAACGCCTTTTCCTGCTCATCACCCCAATCAAATGTCTTACTTTTCTATGTCAAAATGGTAAGCGACTTAGCTATCTTACAAAAGTTCTTAATGAATCGACGATAATACCCTACCAAGCCTAGAAATGAACGAACTTTGGACAAAGTTCTAGGGGCTTCCCAATTCTTAACAGCTTCAATCTTATGGGGGTCTACATGAATCCCATCACCATTAAGCACATGCCTAAGAAACTGTACCTCTTGCAACTAGCATTCACACTTAGAAAACTTAGCATACAGTTTCTCCTTCTTGAGTAGTTCTAAAACTAACCCTAGATGCATTTCATGCTCCTCCCAGGTTCTAGAGTATATCAAGATATCATCAATGAACACTATCACAAACTTGTCTAGATATGGCCTGCACACTCAGTTCATCAGATCCATAAATACCGATGGTGCGTTAGTCAGACCAAAGGCCATTACTATGACCTCAAAATGTCCATAACTAGTTCTAAATGCAGTCTTTGGTATGTCCTCCTCATGCACTCTTAGTTGGTGGTATCCGGACCTAAGATCTATCTTAGAGAAGTATTATGATCCTTGAAGTTGATCGAACAGGTCATCTATCCTAGGGAGTGGGATACGATTCTTAATGGTCAACTTGTTTAGCTCTCTACAATCAATGCACATTCTAAAGAAACCATCTTTCTTTTTAACAAATAATATCGATGCTCCTCAAGGCGACGAGCTTGGTCAAATAAAACCCTTGTCCTGGAGTTCTTTGAGTTGACCCGACAACTCCTCTATTTCAGAAGGTGCCAATCGATAGAGAGATTTCACGACCGGTATTGCTCTAGGGATTAACTCAATATGAAACTCGATTTCTCAAATAGGTGGTAATCCTGATAGGTCATCCAGAAATGCCTTGGGAAAGTCTCTAACCACAACAATCTCTTCTTGTTTTTGTTCTTTGGCCTTAGCACTCATTAGATGTCTCATTTTCTCTTCTGGTCTTTCTCCTATAACTCTAAGTACTTGGCCGTCTTGTAGGGGTATTCTAACTACCTTCTCGTGACAAATTATTTCAGCCTTATGGTTGGACAACCAATCTATTCATATGATCACATTAAAACTCCCGCTTCCAAATGGTATCAAATTAATATCAAACATGTAACCTTCTATTTCTAGTTTGCAATCCCTAATAACTTTATCAATCTTTACTAGTTGGCCGCTAGCTATCTCAATCTCATAACTAAATCTTAATTTACTGGGCTCTATGCCTAACAGAGGTATAAAAGTAGTGGAAACAAAACTATAGTCGGCTCCAAAATCTAATAGAGTTGTAGCATAGGTTTGTTTAAAGTGAACGTACCCGTCACGATATTCGAGTCCTGGCGAGCCTCCTCTGCTCCCAGCATAAACGCCCTTCAACACGCTGGTTACCGTTGTTCCCACGACCTTGTCCCCCATTATTAGCAACAACTTGGTTTGGACGGTTTCCCCCTGGCCTTTGTGCTTGGTTCAACCTAAGACATGCTGCCTTAAAATGACATGTTCCTCCACACTCATAACATGCTCACGTAGGGGAGCATTTTTAGGTTTCTTGCATTCATTGGGTTCACCATCCTAGGTGCCACTCTACAGTCCCTTTTTGTATATGTCCAGGGCGGCCACAGTCAAAGCAAGCCTGACAAGGCATCTCAGGTGGGTGGTGTAGGTTATAGCTTACACACTTAGGGATTGTACCATTGTACTCTCTCCTCACCGGGTAGTGGTTGTAGCAAAAGCATTCCCAGTCATAGTCTTCTTGTTCTCATCTCTCGCATTCCTATCTCTATTAGGCTCTCCACCGTTCCCTCTCTTCTCAGGTTTCTTCTCTAGTGACCCATTCCTAACGGCCTCATCTTGTCAGTGTTCCGCCTTTTGCACAACCTTTGAATTGTTACAGGCTCCCGTTGATCGCCCACCCATCCTCAGATTTGTAGAGCTAAGGCCATAAATGTATTCTTCACATCTTTGTTTTTAGGGTAACTAAGTAAGTAACTAACATAGTAAACTTTATGGAACCCTATCTGTATACGCAGCATGGCTTAAAGCCCTGTCCATGACGTAGTTCCAGACAACTCCATTTCTAGTTTCTACATATAATTACACCGGGACCAAAATTCCTATGTCAAAAGTTTAACATTTATACTTATATATATTATTTATATATATATATATTATATATATTTTGTATATATATATATATATATATATATATATATATATATATTATATTTCCATGATGTCACACTTGTTTTACTTATGAATACAAGTACGTTAAGCTTTTACGAATACGTTGGTTGCTTTTACTATGGATACAAGTGCTTTAAACTTTTACGTATTGCCTAAGTTTCCCTATTGCCAAGTAGTACATACTATCATGAACCGTTAATTACTTAGTGTAAGTATGAATGTTGTGAATAGATCTATTGGGGTTGATACCTCCACCCTGAGAATTTTAGATGAGTACTGTAACACCCCCAAATTGGTGTGGAATTTTGGGTAAAATGGGGGAAACAGAATAGGCTTAATCCTCATAATATAGAAATAAGGGTTATGTGTGCGGGACATGCAACTAATAATCTTACAAAACATGTTAATTTTTTTTAATTTGCGTATAAATTAGGCATATTCTTGTAAATATAATGACAATTAGTGTTCTAATTCTCCTCCCTCACTTGAGATATACAACACCTACGTTGTATAAATATAAAATGAAAAACAGGAAATATAAAGAATTAAAACGAAAAACTCCTCTGGAATTTTCTCGGTATAATCCTCCATGTATAGTTTATGAGGAACTTTTTGTGTTTTGTAGCGAAAAGCGTCTAAATACCAACATGACTACAAAACAAAGAATACCAAAATATATACATACTACCACCTTCATAAGTCACGATCAGTACATCTCTGTTTTAAGATAAGAAAAATCACAGCAATAACATCCCCTAATAAACGTTGGTTAGAAAAAGAAAATAGAAACGAAAACTGTACAGGAGGGTCGATACGCCGTATCCATATTTTAGAATACGCCGTATTGAATCTGTGGAAAACTAGAAGGGGGGTTGAATAGTTTACCGCTTTTTAAATTAATGTTATGTTTGTTTATAAAAAACTTAGATTCGATTTTATGTGATACCAATATGTGCACAATTTGAACAATGCAAGTAAGTAAATAAGTAAATATGAAAGACAAGAGATAAGAGTTAGAAAGATCAAACCACAACACAAGGATTTATAGTGGTTTGGTAACGAAGCACCTCTTCGCCCTACTTCACTCCCTGCGCACCAAACTCGAGAGTTCTCTTTACTATGTCAACAAACTCCCTTTAGGCAGAGAAAACCGTACACGACTTTGCTTACACCAATTTCTGACACTAAGCGAAATGTCGAGTTCTAATCCTAGCTAAAACCAAACTATCATGACTAACCACACTACTTCACAACAACTCACAACTTTGCTTCACTTCACGACTTGTCTTCGCTTCACTACTTATCTTTACTTCACAACTTATCTTCTCTTCACACCCAAGACACTACTACGATCACACCAATCTAACACTACTTACAAAGATCACCTCGATCTAACTATACTTACAATAATTGCCACAATCTACTTAATAGACACAACTATAATACACACCTTCACAATATACACAAATGATTTATAAGATCTAACACAACTTCACAACAACACCAACTAAACTACAACACTTCTTGACTTGATGATAAGAAGTATTCTTCTCCCACACTTGAGGAATTAAGCTTGGATCACTTGGAAACAAAGCTTTATGATTAAATGATCAAAGGAATGAAAGGAGAGTATAAACTGATTTAGAACAGAAAGAAAGTGTATGCAAAAGGTGAGAAAATCAGTGAGGAATAGTCCAGTATTTATAGGCCAGCTGAGCTGGATTTTTGTCTGAGCGGTCTCCTTAATTAGGGTGCCGGTCCCCTTAAAATTAAGGGGGTCGTCCAGCCCAGATGCTCCCTTTTTTGTCTTTTCTGGGGGAGGAGTTTTCTAGAACATTTCTAGATGTTTTTGGATAGAAAATTTGAATTCAAAATATTTATTTGAATAAAATATTTCTTTTAAATCTAAAAATGTTTTTGTAAAAGATATAAAAATGTTTGTGATATTTTTATAAAAAGTGTGAGGTTAAATAAAAATCCTTTGATCATGAAATGCATTAAGCATTTGTTTATTCATACATTTAAGTGATTAAATTTTCGAAATGAAAATTTATTAATAATTACTTGTTTACATTTAAGTTTTCATTAATCGTTTTTACATTTTGTGATCATAAAAACGTAGAGAGATCGAAAAATATTAATAACATTTTTAGGCATTATTTCTATCAACATAATCCTGTAAGAAAAATAAACCAGATACGGGTCAGAGGTCCAATACGCTGTAAGAACTGAATACGTCGTATTGACAAGTCTGACAATAAAGTTCTAAAGTACTGGAAAATAAATTGATAACGTCTAGGTTAGTCAATACACCGTATCCATAGGTTCGAATATGCCGTATCGATAATCTGGGAAGAAAGAATCTATATGAAAATTGAAATTACATTCCGGGTTGTCTCCCGGCAAGCATTTTTGTTTACAGAAAAGTCATTAAGTTAGACTTCCTTCAGCTTTACGTTGTCTCTAACACGAACTCGGCAACTTCTTCTTCTTCATTATCAATGTTACATTCGTAATATTTTTTTAAGCGTTGTTCATTGACTTTGAAACTAAACTCGTTCTTATCAGTAATTTCTATATCCCTATATGGATATACCGTCTTAACTATATTTGGCCTGTGCCATTTTGATTTAAGCTTACATGGGTATATTTTCAATCGAGAGTTATATAATAGTACTTTGTCCCCTACCTTAAAATCTTTGTCACTACGAAGTCTAGAATCATGCCACTTCTTAGTTCATTCTTTGAAAACTCTAGTATTCTCATAAGCCACATCTCTCAATTCTGCTAACTCATTAAGTTGCATAAAATGATTTTTGCTAGCTATTGTTAAGTCCATATTACATTGCTTTAATGCCCAATACGCTTTATGCTTTATTTCTACTGGTAAATGACATGCTTTCTCACAAACTAATCTGAAAGGTGTAGATCATGTTGGTGTTTTGTAGGCAGTCCTAAAGGCCCATAATGCATCGTTAAGTTTATTAGACCAATCCTTAGGATTATACCCCACCGATCTCTCTAGGATACGTTTAATAGCCCTGTTGGTAACTTCAGTTTGTCCATTAGATTGAGGGTGATATGATGTGGATAATTTTTGAGTCGCACCATATTTTTGTAAAGCTATTTCCATTTGAGAATTACAAAAATATGTACCCCTATCACTAATCAAAGCCTTAGGAACTCCAAATCTAGCAAATAGACCTCTTAAAAATTTTACCACTACTCGCGCATTTGTTGGTAACACTTGAGCATCAACCCATTTGGACACATAATCAATAGCTACTAATATGTACTTATTACTTCTTGAATCAGGAAATGGTCCCATAAAATCTAATCCCCAAACATCAAAGATTTCACATACCTGAATATTATTTTGGGGCATTTTGCCTTTGATGAAATATTTCCCGATCTTTGGCATGCATTGCATTTCATCACATATTCTCTGGCATCTTTAAAAATACTAGGCCAATAAAATCCAGATTCATAAACCTTTCTTACTGTAACAGAAGCATTGTGGTATCCCCCAGTTGGTCCCGAATGACAATGCGCTAAAATTTCAAAGATTTCACTCCCGACCACACATATTCTTATTATATTATCGGAACACAATTTAAATGCATAAGGCTCATCCCAGAAATAACTCTTGACTTGAGAATAAAACCTCTTTCTTTTTTCGGATGTCCATTTTGGCGGAACAATTTTCCCGACAAATAGTTGATAAAATCTGCATACCAAGGTTCATCGTTATTAAACTTAGTTTTTAACATCATCACATGCTCGTCAGGGAATTCATCAGTTATTTCCCTTTCAGTCAACATCTCTATGTGAGGATTTTCTAACCTAGACAAATGACATGCGGCTAAATTTTCGGCCCCTTTCTTGTCTTTAATTTCAATATTAAATCCTTGTAGCAGCAGAACCCATCGTATAAGCCTCGGTTTAGCATCCTGTTTACTGAAGAAGTACTTCAAAGCAGAATGATTAGTGTAACCACAGTTTTTGATAAAATAAGATAAGGACGAAATTTATCAAAAGAGAAAACAACTGCAAGAAGTTCTTTTTCAGTAGTGGTATAATGCTCTTGAGCATTATTTAACGTTTTGCTAGCGTAATAGATAGGCTTAAATTTTCCATCTATTCGTTGTCCTAATACAGCCCCAACAGCAAAGTCACTAGCATCGCACATTAATTCAAAAGGCATATTCCAATCAGGAGATATTATAATAGGCGCAATGGTTAATTTTTATTTTAAAATATTAAATGCCTTTTTGCAATCATCAGAAAAATCAAATTTTGTGTCTTTTAGTAAAAGTTGAGTCATGGGCCTCGATATCATAGAAAAGTCTTTAATAAATCTATGATAAAAACTCGCATGTCCTAGGAAATTTCTAACACCTTTTACGTTCGTTGGGTAAGGTAATTTAGCTATTACATCAATTTTAGCTTTATCAACTTCAATCCCTAACCCAGAAATTTTGTGTACTAACACAATCCCTTCTTTTACCATAAAATGACATTTTCCCCAATTAAGCACAAGATTAGTTTCTTCACATCGAGCAAGCATTTTATCTAAATTGGTAAGACAACTATTAAAAGAGTTACTGAATACAAAGAAATCATCCATGAATACTTTCATAAAATCTTCCACCATGTCATGGAAGATTTCCGTCATGCATCTTTGAAAGGTTGCAGGTGCGTTGCACAAACCAAACGACATCCATCTATAAGAAAATGTTCCATAAGGGAAAGTAAACGTCATCTTTTCTTGATCTTCAGGTGCAATTGGAATCTGGAAAAATCCTAAAAAGCCATCAAGAAAATAGTAACATTCATTTCCAGATAAACGTTCTAACATTTGGTCAATAGATGGAAGAGGGAAGTGATCCTTTCAGGTGGCATCATTTAGTTTACGATAGTCAATGCAAACTCGCCATCCTGTAACCGTGCGTGAAGGAATTAGTTCATTATTAATGTTTAAAAAATTACGCATCCCTCTTTTTTGTGGGAACCATGGAATAGGGACAACCACATCGCCTGATGCCGTCCCGCTGAGCAGATGGGATAAATTAATCATGAATCAATCAACTTAACAATTTCATCTTTTACCACATCTTGGACTTTAGGATTTAAAAGCCTTTGGGATTGAATGACTGGTTTAAAATCATCTTCCATAAGGATCTTATGTGTGTAGAATGATGGACTTATTCCTTTAATATCTGACATCTTCCAAGCTATTGCTCCTTTATGCTTTTCTAATACCTGAAAGAGTAATCTTTTCTCCTTTTCGGATAATTTGGACGAGATAATTATAGGAAAACTTTCATTATTATGTAAATATGCATATTCTAAATGAGAAGGCAAATCTTTTAGTTCTGGTTTCTTTTCATCAATCTCATTAGCACTGGCCGAATAAAGATGTTCATTACTAATATTTTTAACACCCTCATTTTCCTGACCATCAGAATACGTCTTATTGACATTATCGATACACCGTATTGACTTATTTATTTTCGAATCCTCAACAAATTTATTTACTATAGAATTACAATTTTCTTGATCTGATTGTGTAATAGTTTTTTCCAGATTATTAAGTAAAAACGAATCTAATTGATCATTCTCTAATAACACATGGGTTTCCTCATTAATAGTTTCATCAAGATTATCAATACTATAGCATTCATCATACTCTGTAGAAGGTTTTTTCATTGATTGTTCCATATCAAAAACTACTTCATCATCACCTACCTTAAGTGTTATTTTTTTATTAAATACATTAATCATAGCACGGGCAGTGGCCAAAAAAGGTCTCCCTAAAATTATCAGAATTCTAGGGTCTTTTGGCATGTCTAAAATAACAAAATCAATAGGCAAGACAAATTTATCCACCTTTATAAGGACATGTTTTACTATTCCTCTAGGATATTGAATTGACCTATCTACTAGTTCTGAGCTCATCCTAGTTGGTTTTGGTTCTCCTAAACCTAATTTTTCATACATCGTATAGGGCATTAAACTTATACTAGCTCCTAGATCTGCCAATGCATCATCAATATGTAAATTACTAATTTTACAAGGAATAGTGAAACTTCCTAGGTCTTTTTCTTTTGATGGTAGTTTGTTTAGCAGAAGGGCCGAGCATCTCTAATTCATCGTTATCGTACAAGCTTCTTCAAGTCTAGATTTGTTTGTCAACAAATTTTTTAGATATTTAGCGTACTTTGGCATTTTCACTAAGGCTTCGATAAATGGTATATTGATATGGAGTTGTTTTAGATTCTCTAAAAACTTTCATTGATGTGCTTCTTCCTTCTCCTTTCTCAACCGGTGAGGGAAAGGAACTGATAGTTTTTGTAGTTCTATTAAGGTTTGGATGATCTGTACCTGAGCTTTTGGGGATTCATTTTCCACAACAACTTCTCGTGGTTTTTCTGGCTTATCATATTGTAGTCCAGAAGGCTCATTACGGTCATTATTATCTCCGTTGATTTCATTATCGTAAGTAACCCCATATGTCATTTTTCCTCCTCTAGTTGTTACTCCTTTAATTTCGTGCTTGGAAAACAAAGCATCATTCATAACCCTTGATAATTCATGTACTTTGATTTTCAGCTCACTTAATAAGTTGCTTTGCTCCTTTAATAAAAGGTCGTTGGTAGTTCTGAATTCTCTAATGAATATCTCTATCTCCTCATGTTCTCGCTTGCCTTCATCTATGAATTTAGACAACATTTCATCCATGGTCAACTTCTTTTTAGGATAAGCGAACTGGTAAGGAGGGAATCTAAACATGGTCCCTGAAATAAAAGACATAATTTAAAGTAGAATTATTCTAGAAAATGAAACGAAAAAGCTAACTAAGACTACTGCTGTATCAGACGATCGATACGCCATATTCAGTAAACTGAATACGCCGTATTGATGTTTGATGTCGAATACGCTGTGTATGTTTTGAAAAGTGGATGCACCGTATCCAAAGAGTTGAATATGGCGTATTCAGTATTCGATCAGAAGAAAAACAGCAATAATTAACAATGCAGAAAAATAAACAAACACATAAACATGCAAAAATATACAAATGCAAAAATAACACACTAAAACACAAAACAATTAAAAACTAATGTACAAATTAATTAACTAAATAAAACTAAAAACAATAAATCTAAACTAAAACACTATGTGGAAATCGTAGAATACCAATTGTAGAAATCGTAGAGGGGGTGAATACGTTTCCATTTAAAAATTTAAAATGTTTCGTATCAAATTTCTGATCAAGTTAGACGCAATGTGAAAAGTATGTATACAACATTTATATTCACTATAGCATAATCATAATATTAACTTATATCTATGGCACAATTATCATCCAAACAATATAAGCAACCATTCACACACATATAGATATGATGCAAGTATAAATGTAAAGCGATAGCGTAAATAAAAATGTAAAGCGAAAGGTAAAAGGAAATGCAAAAGGTTAGAAAATCAGTGGGGAATAGTCTAGTATTTATAGGCAAGCTGAGACAAAAAAGCACGTGACCGGTCCCCTTAATTAGGGTGTCAGTCCCCTTAAAATTAAGGGGGGCGCCCGTTATAATTAAGGGGGCCGCCCAAGCCTGACGCTCCTTTTTTTGTCTTTTCCGTGGGAGGTGTTTTCTGGAACATTTCTAGCCGTTTTTAGGTAGAAATTTGAATTCAAAATATTTATTTAAATAAAACATTTCTTTTAAATCTAAAAATGTTTTGTAAAAGATATAAAAATGTTTGTGACATTTTTATAAAAAATGTGAGGTTGAATAAAAATTTCTTTGATCATAAAATAAATTAAGTATTTATTTATTCATACCTTAAGTGATTTACGTCGAGTGCAAACTTCGTTGAAGCAGACTTGAGACGTCGAGAGATGTTGTCGTATGAATGCATTGATGATTTGCGATCACGAGTAACTTAAGCACTTTACATTATGTGTTATAGTTTACATGTTTGTCATCACCAAAATATAAAGAGAGTGTATAGATTAAATATCGTAATATTTCTACCAACAATCTCCTCCTTTTTGATGATGACAAAATATGTAAACTAAAACTCATAGTAAAATGTATAAGTTACTTATTTACACTTCTTCTCCCCCTTTTGTCGAAACAAAAAGATGGACACTCCAAGCCATTCATTCCATTAGATGAGACTTTTACTAAACTTCAATCGTTGAACCAAAGAGGCAAGCTTGCA
>BQNB010128379.1:4653-16273 GCA_026074375.1 Tanacetum coccineum
ATTAGTTTATAAATTAGATTTTAAATTAGATTTATTTTATTTTATAAATTAGATTTTAAGTTTTGAAAATACAAAAATATTAGTTTAGCTTAATTAGTTTTATAAAAGTAGATCCAACATATTTTATTGCTTAACTTTTTCTTGTCTTGTGATGGACCGGTCAACTCATGAGGCGCGGAGCTTAATGGTTTATTTAGCTAGATCGAATTTGATTATTTGCTTTAGCTAAATAAATCGGGTGGTATTCGTTTATTTGCGGGTCTTCAATTCGGTTAAATTTTATATTTTTTTCAATTAATTAGTGTAGCTTTAGTGTAAAATGTTTTGCTTTGCTTATTTTATTATTATGATTAGCGAGTAGTCTTATTAGTGCTTGTTAAGTGATAATTGTGAATTGGGAATTAAGTGTGAATTTAAAAAAAAAAGTTTAGAGATTAATAATTTGTCGGATTATTTAGATTTGTAAGTTGATTGTTTTAAGGACAAAATCCGGAGAATAATCAAATTACACATCTAGTAATTTTTTTTTAGAGATCAACGTTGTGAGAAAAGTATATTTTCTAAGGATTATAATTCGTTAATAAACCTAAATCCACACTTAAGGAACTTTTCTCGTCACTTAGCAAGCATATTTGTCATTTATATCTTTTATATCAATTTTAGTATAATCTTATAGTTTGAAACCTTAGAATTAATTTTAGTTTAATTTTTGCATAAAAATAGTTTAAAACCAAAACCAAAAACTTGAATGATAATCAAGCTCGATTTACAACTTGAACGTAGATTTCCATTCACCTCTCACCGAGGAAAATGATACCCGTGTTGATTACTATTTATTCTTTCCTAAGAATAATTTGTATGATACTTTGCTTACGTATACGTATATGTATTTTCTATAAACATATATAATATATTTGAGGGTTTATTTGATAAACGCGTGTAAAAACGATGAACATCAAGATAGTAAGTTTACCTCTCATTTATGGAAATCGTTGAATGAAGTCCTAGGTACTCAATTGGATATGAGTACGGCTTACCATCCACAGACTGATGGTCAGAGTGAGAGAACCATCCAGACTTTAGAGGACATGCTACGTGCTTGTGTGAGGGATTTTGGGAAAGGTTGGGATAGACACCTATCTTTGGTGGAGTTTTCTTACAACAACAATTATTACACTAGTATCAAGGCTGCACCGTTTGAAGCTCTCTATGGCCGAAAATGTAGATCACCTATTTGTTGGGCTGAGGTTGGAGATGCTCAGCTCACTGGTCCGGAAATTGTTCATGAAACAACTAAGAAGATCATTCAGATCAAAAAGAGAATTTAAGCTTCCTGAGGTAGGAAGAAGAGCTATGGCAATAGGAGGCGTAAGCCATTAGAATTTGAGGTTGGAGACAAGGTCATGTTGAAAGTGTCGCCATGAAAGGGGTGATACGTTTCGGCAAACGGGGGAAGCTGAACCCTCGTTATATAGGACCTTTTAGGATTATTGCTAAAGTGAGAATGATTGCTTATCGACTTAAACTTCCACAGTAGTTAAGCCGAGTTCATAGTACTTTTCATGTTTCCAATATGAAGAAGTGTTTCGTAGATGAACCCCTAGCTATTTCGTTAGAAGAAATCCAGATTGATGACAGGCTCCATTTCATTGAAGAACCAGTTGAAATTATGGATCGAGAAGTTAAACGGCTGAAGCAAAGCTGCATTCCAATCGTGAAGGTCTGATGGAATTCGAGACGAGGGCCCGAGTTTACTTGGGAGCGCGAGGACCAAAGGAATAAAAAGTACCCTCATCTTTTCGCTAATTCTTTATCCACGTCTTAAGCTTTAAGGACAAAGCTTCTTTAACGGGGGAAGAATGTCATACCCCAAGATTTTTGGTCAATATTTTAAACTTTTCCGACAATTATTTTTGACTTTTATACGTTACGTTTGAATCTGGCGGTTTACCGAGAAGTAAACCCGCGTAAATCTAAAAAACGTCATCGGACGCATTTCGGCATCGGATATTCATTAGTTTAGATATTATATGAGTTATTTTATCTTTTCTAAGTGTTTCGTAGTTTACGATCACTCCCGATATTTATTTTTACACTTTATTGTCTAAATTGCATTTTTCGCGTTTTTAACCTAACGGAATCTCGGAAACTCGAAATCTTTTCATGTAAACTTTAGTTATCGTCCATCTCGTATTCTAAAGTCAAAAATTTCATTCACCCTTCCCTCTTGATATATATTGGATGCCTAAACTCAAACCAAATGCAAGCATAAGCCTTGAAATTAAATCAAAGGCATCTTTTCTTGAACTTCCCATGCATGGGTATGAAAGTGACACATGAGGAAGTCCATTTCATGCACACTCATCCATCCAAGCCAAGACAAATGCATGCTTACACACTTTGACTTGTACATTTGACTTGAAATTCAAATTTTAGGACCTAATTCATGAACATTGATCAAATTTTTTGAACCAAATGGTCCTTGTAGCTATGTTCGGCCGAACCACACACACACCTTTGGTGTGTGTTGGTAACTTAATACTTAAAACCATGTAACCTTAAACCTTCCTTTGGCCTATAAATACCCCATTATAACACACACTAGGGTTTAATATCATTTTCCAAGCCTCATCAAAATTTCACATCTCTCTAGTCCACGACCAACAAACACCCCTTATAGGGTTTTCATATCTTTGATTTCTAGCAAGATCCACTCATTCCAAGTTCATTTCTAAGAACATCTAAGGTGTTTTGAAGCATTGGTTCTTTGATTTAAGAGTTTTATTCAAGATCTACAAATTAGGGTTTGGTTATTATTTGAGGTTTTTCTAGATCTATTATTTTGGGGTATAGATCTTGTGGTTTCACTACTTGTTCTTCATTCTTGTAAGTATCTTGAATCTTTCCTTGTGGTTTTCCTTATGTTCTTCTTATATGTTCAAGATCCATACATCCATATGTTGTGTTTTTTTTAAAGATTATAAAACAAGATTTTATAAATAATGATGTTCTATTTGTTTCACTTGTTAAATACTATGTTCTTGGTGAGATGAGAGTGGGATGAGTGTTGCAACAATTGAAATGAAGGGATTATGTTAGATTTAAGTGTGGTTTTATTATGAATTAGTTGTGAATGGAGATTATGCTAGATTAGGCACTATTATGAAGTTTGAGTAGATTTTGGTTGCATTTTTGACAAAAAGTGCTTGCTGTCCTAAATTTGTTTTGAGGTTTTGGTCGATCTAAAAATGTTTTCATTAGGCGTAAAAGTAGTTTTTGAAGAGCTCGTTTTGAATAGATAGTTTTTCATATATCACACTTTAAAAACGGATTTAAAACGACCAAGTTATGGCCAAATGAAACTTGAAACATTTTTTGGCAAAACCAAATGAATAGTTGCTGATATGAATAGTAAAACGGGTTTTCGGACACTTTTAGACATTTTTGAACTTTTTAAACATTAGCGAAACATATAGTAACACTTATATATTGATTGGTATTGTTTAAAGACGTCGTTAACATATTTTGGGAAAAGCAAGAAAGTTACTAAAAATAGTAAGTTTGGTAAAAGTTTAGCAAAACGGACATAGAAGTTAAGCGATTAAGGCTAGTTAGTACGTTTTGAATTATGGAAACTTAACAAATGAAAGGGACGGTATTAACGTCCCGAAACTAAAAACTTTCCTAAAATAGAAACTTTCTAAAAATAGTAACTTTTGGTTAAACGCCGAAACTTAACAAAAAACTATATGATTTCATTTCATCATGTTTTGTTAAACCAACTAAAGCAAACATACAAGGACGTATCTTGGTGATGAACATATTGTGCAATTCCTGACATACTTTTCGTGTTTCTGAGACGCGTTATTATTCTAGGTCGCGGCTAGATTTCTATATCACCTTTTACTTGCGTGATTATCATTTGCTCATTTTGCTAAGGTGAGTTCATGGCCCTACGTTTTACTACTTTTACTTTACTATTTTGGGGTGAGAAACATTGCTTGTTTTCAAACTATGGACACAGTTACTTTACGTTTCCTTTTCCTGATTACGTGTTGCCTAAGTAGCGAATAGACCACTAATGCCCGAATTATTATGAACCGTCAATTACTTAACCGACCGTACTGGTTAAGTGAGCGCGAATGTTGTAAATAGATCTATTGGGAGTAATTATCCCTATCCGGGTAAGTAGCGCTTAGTAGATTCGGAGGTCCCAAACAAATGGATATATACCATGTCGAATTGTCAATAGGTGATCTTGGTCAAATACCTCTAGGGCGTGGAATACTATTTGGCATATAAAATGCTTTCTTTTAAATTGAGCTTAGGTGTCATGAGCTTAGTGCAACAGTAAATACATTCTTTTATGTGACGTTGTATATGTTATAACTGTCACGTGCGTACTGTGAACTTGTGGTTCACTTTTAATACTAAATTCAAACCTATGAATTCACTCAACTTTATGTTGACCGTTTTAGACATGTTTTTCTCAGGTGCTTAGCTATGGATGTCTTTGCTTGCTTGTTGATGTTGCCTTGCACTGGACCAATTTTCAAGAATTATTATCATCTATGTTAACATCGTTGTCAAACTTTAAAACCTTTTATTCGCTTCCGCATATTATCGTTGGGCCTATGTTAAACTTTAACTATTTTAATCAATGCAACGATGTTGGATTTTTAAACGTACCCTTAGAGGTCGTTCTTTGTATCTTGTGTGATGTGTATTATGACGTCACGGTGTGACAAAAACAGATACGCCGTTTAGACAGTAAAACTCAATACGCTGTCCTGAACAGAAGGTTTGATACGTCGTATCCAACTGGTGGATACGGCGTATCAGGTGATCAGTCAGAACAGAATACTATTTAAAAAACAATTAAATGCGAGAATTTAAACAAACAATTTAAAACACACAATGCGAATAACTAACCAACATAATTTAAATGAATAGATTAACCTAAACTAATAATTAAGTGGTTGAAATACTAATAAGAATAAGAGGTTTTAATTACTTACTCCCCGACAACGCGCCAAACCTGATGTGGCTGTCGTGTAGTTCAATTTATTTGAGATTATCAAGTTTAAATTTTATATTTAAGCCGACAAAACCTAACCAACACTTTTAACGAGCATAAATGTACCCGTTCAAGATGGAGTTCAGCGGTAAAGTAGGGTGGTCGAACACTACGAGGATGGAAACATTAACCTATAATCTATCAGATATTTTTAATTAGTCTATTTACTGGTTAAACCTATGCTATGTACGTTGTCTAATGATATGGGGGTTTTCAGCCTGAGAGACTGGCACAGGTTCGGTGGAAACAAATATCAATTCAATAGACAATAAACACAAAAGAAGAAGATTAGAAGATAGAAAAGCGGTACAAGCCAAATGATAGAAAACTGTATTAGCCATATTAAATCCGGTTCAATGCTGGTTTGTTTGTTTTAGTGCAATGATTTACTTATCTTGAAGCGGCATATCATTCTTAAGACTTAGGCGAGACATCATCCTAAGACCTAGACACGATTAATCCTGTCACAATTAACGCATCCGCATAAAGCATCCTTTAGTTTAATTATAATCTATCTTAGAGAATTAAAGCAGTGGTGATCCTGTTAAAACCCTAGCCCAACGGGACTTTACCCACTTATTGTTTGACGGTGTTTTATATACTGGTAGTCCACTATTCCAATCTTTATCAGTAAATTAAGAGCATGATTGCTGAAACATAAAAGGGTCACCTACCGGTCCAACTAAGCTCATAATTCAAAGACAAAGACAGAACGTTATTTGTGATCCTATTGGTCCAGTAATATGAAACACGATATGGAGAGCTATCTCGGTATCTAGATTACTTGGTCTATATCACTAGATCCAGTTGAATGATAGGTCGCATATTCAAACACATAAACAAGTATGAGGTGATAAACATAATTAAATAATAAATGATAAATTAAGAAATCAATTTTAAAACAAACCAAACATTGAACTTGTCACACCCCGCCAAGGCGGAAACGCGAGGCGCGACGAGAAAGGGAATCATCACAACACATTGGCGTCTATATAGAGAAACTAAAACATGCATAAAATACAAGGTATAGATACGCAGTGTCATGAAAATACCCAAACACATCAACAAAATCCAAAAGACGTCTGACATTGAAATGAAGGCAGTTCATGCCAACATCATGACATGCAAACATTCATACATCCTAACAAAGCAAAACAATTAACATTCATCATCCAAAAACAAATTACAAAATCTAGTTAACTAAACTTCGCCAACTGCCTACGGTCCATCTAGCTACTTTTCCTAACTTTAATCTCATCCTGCTGAATACCTGAAAATAATGCTTATACGTCAACACAATGGTTGGTGAAAAACAAAGGTTTTTAGACACACATATTCAATCCATTACCAAAAATCATTAACTGAATTACTGTGATTATAAAACAAGACTTTCGCATGGCAATTATGCTAACTAACATACAAGCTAACATGCAATTCAATCCAATCCAATCAATCATTCAAACACCAAACAGACGGCCTCAATCGCTCTTGGATCATACCAAATCTCTTTCCCTCTAGCTCAGGCCATAGATACCCGCAAGTAATCCTCTTGACTAGGCAACAAATCCTTCCCCTTTAGCTTAGGTCATGGATACCGAAAGTAATCCTCCTAACTAGGCAACAAATCATTCCCCCTCTAGCTCAGGTCATGGATATCTGAAAGTAATCCTCCTGACTAGGCAACAATTCAAAATCACATCACATAACATGTAGCACATAACTTATATCAGTCACATAATAGTCCATGCATTTACACTAACACATAATCACATCAATTTAAAACTCATTTCAACACTTGCATCATTTCCATCCCAAGTTTAAAACATAATAAAAAGTGGGACTATGTAACTCACCTAAATGCTCAAAACGCAGCTTTCAATTCCTATCATGCAACTATACAAATAAATAATCACGGTTACACGCGACCAAGCTAAAAGCTCCAGTCCTTGTAACACACATATGGTGGATGTCTAAGGGTTTGATTAACCATCATGGGTCACCCCGACACCATGTCCTTAACCACTTCATTAACACATTACACTAATTAACCATAATTTATTCAAAAATGCAGAATTTTAGTGTATCTTTACTAACTTAAAAACCTTACTTGATGACCTCTATAAATTATACCAAAAATCACCTAAGTTCATTTATGAGTTTACTAACTCCCTTGTGATTCCCAACTATTCATTACATGTGAAACTATCCCAAATAAAATCCAACTTCAAAACTGTCCCAATTCGGATCTGATTGCACACTAAAATGTATGGCCCTGATTACCATACTTAGACACACAATCAAAAGCTATACTTTTAGAGTTTCTTTATATACATATAGAACCTAATCACTGTAGATTGGCTAACCTTAATTCCATTTTTAAGTTAGGGTTTTACCCTCCTAAACATGACCTAATTCTGACCCGTATTCACTGTTTTGACAACTTTTCTTATAACCAATATTTAACCAACTTCCAGAACTCCAAATCACTCGAGGCAAGACGTTTTAAAAAATATACTCTTTGAACTACAATTTAGGCACTTGAATCATATCAAAACATGTTTTTAACATCTAGATATCATCAGTTGAACACAACCCTAAATTCTGCTCAACTCTAAATCATGTTCTAATGCAAACCCTAACATGCAACATGCATGATCATATCCATGAGAACTAACCCTAACATTATACTATCCTTAAAAGTTCATATATAATGATGATATTTTATGTATAGCCCTAGAGACATCACATTATTTGTTTACATTATTTCAGAAAAAAAAGAAGATTAACAAAAGTTTAATTGAAACATACCTAAACCTTTACTTGATCACACTTGAATCACACCTTGAATCTTGATAAAAAAAATTATTTATTTTTCTTCTTTGGGGGTTTTGGCCAAACACAAAGAGAGAGAGAGAGAGAAAAAAAGTGATTTAGGGTTTTATTGGTTTTGTATTTATATCCTTATAATCCCATATTATATGTAAACTTGTGTTTCCTTTTTTTTATATTTCATTTAAAACCGGCTGATTAACACCCCTATATATATATATATATATATATATATATATATATATATATATATATATATATATATATTTTAATTATTATTATTTACATAATTATCTTCATTACCTTAAGTTTTCATAAAAACCTAAGCTAATTTGAGTAAACCTTTTTACATAAACGCAACTTACTAATCCTTCTAAAAATAACTTTTTATCTCACATTTCACTTTCTATATTTAGAAAGTCTACTATAAATATCCAAATTTCACTCACTTCACTTATTTCCAACATGATACGTTTCCCATAAACACTTAACACAAAATCATCTAACTATTGACGTAGCATTGCATGCAACACGCCATTCCTTTCCATTATCACTATACGTGAACAAATGGAATACTCATCACCAAACACCAACACACTCAAAATGAGATGATCAAACACCTCAAACTAATATCACATACTTATTCAAACCACTTAGCACACACATATAACACATAGCACAACAAGGAATCACACAAAATGAACTCTTAGCCATTTCTAACGGTATCACTAACCTGATTAAATCACGGATGTCACAGTGTCTCCTCTTTGAGGAAATCTCATCCCGAGATTTAACTAGCAGGCTCAACAACTCGGTCCACGAACAACTGTGGATACTTAATCCTCATTTGGTCTTCGTGTTCCCAAGTAAACTCAGGACCACATTTCAAATTCCACCTAACTTTCACAAGCGTTATATTCTTACGTTTTAACTTCTTAATTTCTCGATCCATAATCTTTACAGGTTCCTCGATAAAACGAAGTGTCTTGTCGACATTGATCTTATTCAGTGGCACATGCAAAGTAGCATCCGCCAGACACTTTTTTAAATTTGACACATGAAAGGTGTCATGCACACTATTCAACTCCTCAGGTAACCTCAACCTATAAGCTACAAGGCCAATCCTTTCAAGGAACTCAAACGGTCCTACATATCTTGGTGCTAACTTACCCTTCTTTCCGAAACAAACTACGCCCTTCCAAGGCGTCACCTTTAACAATACACGATCTCCTACCTCAAACTCTAATGGCTTACGCCTATAATCAACATAGCTCTTTTGATAAACTCTTGCTGCTTTGGGCTTTTCCTTTACCAACACTACCTTATCAGTCGTTTCTTGTACTAACTCAAGTCCAGTCAAACTAATCTCTCTAATCTCTGCCCATAGAACAGGCGACCTACATTTCCTTCCATACAAATCTTCAAACGGAGCACACCGAATGCTCAAATGATAACTACTACCAAAATCGATAACACATGCCCTCATTATATCTTCTAAAGCCCGAATCATACGTTCACTTTGTCCATCCGCTTGAGGATACTAAGCAGTACTCAAATTCAATCGCGTCTCTAACACTTTCTGTAGCGTCTGCTAAAACCACAAGGTAAATCATCCATCTCCATCTAAGTTGATCGTCACCAAAATTCCATTCCTTAATATTATCTCATCAATATAAATCCTTTCCAACTTCACATCTTGAAATCTTATCGTATAGCTAGAAAATGAGCTAACTTGGTTAGTCTATCGACCATCACCCAAATCACATCATACTCACTACTTTGACCTTGGAAATTTAGTGATAAAATCCATGGTGATTCTATCTCATTTTCACTCAAGTATCTCAGGTTGTTGCAGCAAGCCAAAAGTCTTTGACATTGCAGCCTTCACCTCTTAAACAAATCCGACAATTGCTAACATAGGTATCTATATCCTTTTCTACACGTGGCTACCAATACATGTCTCCAAGGTTATAGTACCTGTTATCCACTCCCGGATGTACCAAGTATCTTGATGCATGGGCCTCATCCATTACACTTCCTACCAATAGAACCTAAATTTGATCCATAAAGTACAAACTCTTATCTCCTTTTCTTTCCATCTGTAGATCTAAACCATGTAGCCTTTCTGCGAGTACGTTCTCTTGCTTGAACGCCTCACTTTGGGCTGCCAGTATCATTCCTCTTACGCGTCTTGATTTCACTCTCTCCTTTCTACTCAACGCATCACCCACTACATTCGCTTTATCGGAGTATCACACAAGTCATTCTTCAAAGTCTGAAAAGCCTCTTCTTGTTCTACGCTCCACTCATACTTCTAATTCCTCTTAGTTAGGGAAGTAAGGGGGTTCGACAATCTTAAAAAAATTCGTGATGAACGTCGGTAGTAACCTACCAATCCTAAGAATAATCATCTAATTCCTCACTGCCTCACTCTTACTCGAGTCCACGTGTAAACGTTATGGTTGACCACGTGACCAAGAAAATGCACTTCTTCTAACCAAAACTCAGAGTTAGAAAACTTAGCATACAACTTCTCCTTCCTCAGTGACTCTAACACTAACTTTAAATGAACTTCATGTTCCTCCTTCGACTTTGAATAGGCCATAATGTCATCAATGAATACAATGACAAACCTACCTAAGTACGGTTTGCAAACCTAGTTCATTAAGTCCATGAAAACCGCTAGTGCATTGGTTAACCCAAAAGGCATAATCGTAGACTCAAAATGTCTGTATCGTATTCGAAATGCGGTCTTTGGAATGGCATCCTCATGCACTCGTAGCTGATGATAACCTGACCGAAAATCTATCTTTAAGAAAAGACACGCTCCTCGTAACTAATCAAACAAGTCATCAATCCTAGGGAGTGGATAATGGTTTTTAATAGTTAATTTGTTTAACTCCCTATGATCAATAGACATGCAAAAGAACCATCCTTCTTCTTCATGAATAATACAGGTGCTCCTCACGAAAAATGACTAGGTCATATGAAACCCTTGTCTTGCAACTCTTGAAGTTGCTCAGATAATTCTCGCATTCCGAGGGTGCCAAACGATATGGAGACTTCGCGACCGGCGTCTGACTCGCGCAAACTCACCCCTTAAGTCCTATCCATATGTGATATAAATACACCGAGGGACGAAATCAAGCGAGATCAAGAAAACCGGAAGCAGTATAGATTGTTCCCGGGTCGTTATGTCCCAACGAGGCTGAAATGGAATATCGCAAGACGATTGATGAATTGTGTTTGGATGTCACAAGGAATGATTTGGCACTAAAATTTATAACAATAAGCAAAAACACATAAAAATAGCAAAGAGAATAAACTAGAACAAGAATCAAAACTAGGAATGACAAAAACACGTTAAAACTTTAAACTAAGACACAAATAAGCTCAAATAAACTTAAGATGAGTTAAATAAGCTAAACTAACTCTAAATAAGCAAATGCAAAAAGAAATTAAGCTAAATTAAACAAGATAAACACAACAGTACTAACAACAGTATTAACAGTTTTAACTACCAGTACTAACTTGGAGTTAGTACTGCTAGGCTAAAGTTAGTACTGTTAGCTTAAGGTTAGTACTGCTAGGCTAACAAGACTTAAAGAATTAATAAATAAGCAAACAGCAAAGGAAAATGGTTTAATCTACTTTAAGAAGCTAAGGAAATCTTAAACAAGCTGAAATAATAAGCTGATAAGCTAAAATGAACAA
>BQNB010128380.1:0-17097 GCA_026074375.1 Tanacetum coccineum
AGTTGATTTGGAAAAGCCTTTAGTCAAAAATGGAGATGCTGATAATGTTGATGTACATCTTTATAGATCTATGATTGGGTCTTTGATGTATCTCACAGCATCTAGGCCAGATATTATGTTTGCAGTATGTGCATGTGCCAGATTTCAAGTTACACCAAAGACATCACATCTCTTAGCTGTGAAGAGAATTTTTAGATATCTAAAAGGCAAACCAACATTAGGCCTTTGGTATTCTAGAGATTCTTCATTTGAACTAATTGCTTATTTTGATAGTGATTATGCTGGAGCAACTCAAGATAGGAAGTCTACAACTAGAGGTTATTAATTTTTAGGAAACATGTTGATATCATGGCAGTGCAAGAAGCAAACTGTGGTTGCCACCTCTACAGCTGAAGTTGAATATGTGGCTGCTGCTAGTTGCTGTGGATAAGTGCTCTAGATTCAAAATCAATTGTTGAATTATGGGTATAATTTCATGAATATTGTGATTCATATTGACAATAATAGTACTATCTGCATTATTAAAAATCCTGTTCAACATTCTAAAACAAAACATATAGAGATTAGGCATCATTTTATAAGAGATTGCAATGCTAAAAAGTTAATTCAAATGGTTAAAATTCTTACTGATCATAATGTTGCAGATCTACTTGCAAAAGGTTTTGATGCTGGAAGGTTTCAGTACTTGGTCTCAAGTATTGGAATGCTTAATCCTTAATGTCTAAATCTCTTTATGTCTTTGTAAAAGTTTTGTAAAGGATTAGTACTGTTAGTGTGTCAGTTAATACGACTAGTGTAAAATTAAGACTGTTAGTCATACTGTCAAGAAGAACATAGCTTGGAATGTGTTTTCTTGGTTTTGGACTAACATTTGCAGGATAAGCAAAGCAGTATGGATGGATTGGAGAGCTAAAAAAGAATAGTCTCACAGCTAGATTATATGTAAGAGAGTTTTGTGTCATCTAGGTTATACTCTATGGGAGACTTGTGGTTAAAATTTAGAATGATACGGGTTAATACTGATATTTAGGTTTGCTTAATGGTTTTAACTTTCATTCATGGGTTATACATAGATATGAATCCTCATGAATTCTCACATGTATATCTAGTTGTTTCTAGTGTGCTTGTGATGAATAGAGGCATGTTAGTGTATGATTATTGAATAAAAAGTTAATACTATTAGACAGATTTTAATACTGCTGAGTCAATGGCTGCCACTACTGCTTCTAGCTTAGAAGCAGAGCATGACAGTGGTAACATAAAGTAAGACCCAATCCATGGAAACACTTAATGAGTCAAGTCCTTAAAGAATTGATTCAGGTAGTGGTCCCAGGTGCCAAGATACCATATTGGGGATGTAGATGCTCAAACTAGGTTTGAGGCTGCATCTAAAAGTCCAATGACCCACCTCTCTCAAGAGTTAATACACTTAGAAGTGGGTTGGACAGCATGAAACTAATGGAATTTGTACAAAACTATGTGAAATAGTAAGGAAAAGAATAAAGAGATTTTATGAGCTAAAAAACAGAAAGAGAGTTATGTGATAAAAACAGAAAGAGTGCATTGGTGAGCAAAAAGAAATGAGAGAATCAAGTGAGCCTAAAAATAGAAAGAGAGCATGTGTGATTTTTGGATGGCATGTAGTATTTTGGCTTAGTTAACAGTTTTTAACTTTTATTCATGGGTTCTGCATAAATATGGATCCTCGTGAATTCTCACATGTCTATCTAGTCATTTCTAGTGTGCTTGTGATGAATAGAGGCATATTGTTGCAAAATTATTGAAGACAGGGTTAATACTGTTAGATAAGTTTTTAGTACTGCCAGTGTCATATTATTACTGTCAGGCATATCTTTGTACTGCTGGGAAAGGTTAATACGGCTAGGATAAAAGTTAGTACTGTTAGGCAAAAATTAGTACTCCTTGGTGACCGTTAGTACTGTTTGAGGCATAACAGAATTTCCTTATTTTATTATAGTCGTTGAGATATTTTCGCCAACAACATAGCCTATAGGGTTTGACTAATTGAAGACTTCATGATCTTTCTATAAATTTGTAAGATTTCTTTAAGATAAGAACAAATTTCATTCAGTCGGTCAAATTACAACCCTAAGTGCTCTCAATAATATCTCAGTTTACTTTGCCAAGCTTTCATACTCACATAAACGAGCTCATCCCAGAAGTTTATTTTTCAATATTATTCTTAATCTCATGCTAATTAAGAGTTTTGCACAACATAACATGGTGGCACTATTTACAAAGTCTGAAGAACTGAATTGTTTTCATCTGATCTCTGATTTTTTAAATGCTAGTCACATCCAGTATGCCCTCACAGAGAATCCAACAATATATGTTTCCTTTATTATGTAATTTTGGAGAACAACTACTACTAGAACAAATGCTAATGGAGAGGTAGAACTAACTGCTACAATTGATGGACAAGAAAAGACTCTTACTGAAGCCTCTCTAAGAAGACATCTAAAGTTGAGACAATGGTTGTGTTCCTACTCTAGCCCCATGCAGAGATTATTGTACAACTTGTTCTAATGGGGTATGTGACTGATCTTGATAAACTCACTTTTTAAAAGGGTCATTTTTATCCTCAGTGGAGGTTTCTAATTCATACGATCCTCCATTGTTTAAGCCCTAAGAAAACTGCTTGGGATCAGTTTAGTAGCAATATAGCAACTGATATAATTTGCTTGGCCATAAACAGGACTTATAATTTTTCAAAACTAATTTTTGATGCTGTGATTAAGAATCTAGAAAACCCACACAAGTTTTTTATGTACCCAAGATTTATCCAAATTTGTTTAAACATGCAAAAGATACTGCTAAAACCCCATACAAAAACCTATCCTACTCCTACCCTTACACACAAACTGTTCAGCAATATGAAAAGGGCTTCAAAGGGTTATTCCGGGGTAGACATTCCCCTTTTTTCTACAATGATCACTCCACCTTCACCATCCTTATCACCTTCCAGGATAACATCTTCACCATCCCTATCACCACAAACACATCTATCATCCTCACAACCACCAATCACTCAACCAACACCTAATGCAGAGGAGCCTGTTTCAATGCCCCATGATTCACCTCTTTAAAGTGTTCACTTACTTGAACGTGCTGAGGGAAGTATGCAACAAAATGAATTGACGAATTTGGTTACCAAGTTAACAGATAGAGTTGCAGTGTTGGAGAATGATTTACAGCAAACAAAGAAGCTTTATAGTTCTGCTTTTACAAAGCTCATCCTTAGAGTAAAAAAGTTAAAGAAACAAGTCAAGACAACCAAAGCTAGGAGGAGAGCAAAGATTGTTGTTTTAGAGGAGGAAGATGCTGCAGAGGATTCTTCCAAACAGGGGAGGAAGATCTCTGACATTGACCAAGATCCTACTATTTCTTTGGTGCAAGATGAAGAATGACATGGTTTCAGGAGGATACAGAGATTCAAGAAGATGCAGAGGTTCAGGAGAAGAAAGTGATGATACTAAGATACTCTTAGAAGAACAAGAACCTACTAAGCTTGTGGAAGACTTTGGTAGTAGAGAAAAAGGTGAAAAAGAAGTTAGTACTGCTGATGTACCAGTTAGTACTGCTAGACCATTTTCTGAGGTTAGTACTGCTGCTGGAAGAATTATGTATAGCAGAAAGAGTGCAGAAAAGAGTAAAGATAAAGGGAAAGCTATTGTACAAGAAGATGAATCTATTCTAAAGAAAATAAAGAAGCAATTAGAGAAAGAAAGGCTTGGGCATGAAGAAGCTATTAGATTGCAAGAACAAATTAATGAAGAGGAAAGACAAAGGATTGTAAGGGATGAAGAAATAGCTAGACAGCTGCAAGAACATATTGATATAGCAAAACAAGAAAAAGTTGTAGATGAAGCTAAAGAATCTCATGATATTGATTGGAGTGATCCAGCTATGATAAGGTATCATTCACCTCAAAATAGACCTAGATCTGTAGCTAAAGTAAGAAAGAATCTATTTAAAGATCAGGCAGGATACAAGATGAGTTATTTCAAGGGAATGATCTATGAAGAGATCAGACCTTTATTTGAAAGACCGTGGGATCAAAATCATACTTTTGTACCTAAAGATTCTAAGATAGAAAAAGAAGTGATGAAGAGACCTAGATTTGATCTTCAACAAGAATCTACACAGAAGAAAGAGGAAATTGAAATAGAGCAAGATGTGTGAGAAAGCTCTAAGAAAGCAGGAGGAAGAAGAAAGAAGTCACTTGCTAGAAAAAGAGGAAGAGAAACTCTTAGTGAAGAAAGTGCTAAGAAACAGAATTTAGAAGAAGATAATGAGAAAGAAGAACTTCAACTCTATTTGAACATTGTTTCAGAAGATGAAGGACTTGATGTTGAATCATTAGCAACAAAGTATCCAATGGTAGACTGGGAGACACGGATTATAGGAAATAAATACTATTATCAAATCAAAAGAGCAGATGGAAGTGTTAAGCATTACAATTTGTTTAGTGCTATGCTTTATGATTTTGATAGGCAAGATGTACTAGAGTTATACAGATTGGTCAAGGAAAGATTTCAGACAGCAAGTCCAGAAGGATATGATTTATTGCTTTGGGGAGATCTGATGACAATGCTTGAACCAAATGACGAAGATGAAATATGGAGAGATCAACAAGACTAGAATCTGATACATTGGAAGTTACATAATTTTTGTGGAGTTCATGTGATTTTAATGAGTACTTGTTTAGTAATTCACATGTTGGTTGAAAAGAAATATCCTCTATCAAAAGATATTCTTTCAAAAATGTTGAATAGAAGACTAGATGTTGATTATCAAAGTGAAATGGGATATGAACTCATCAGGTTTGTCAAGTCATAAATTCAGCAAAAAAGAGTGTTTGGAAGCATCCTCAGCAGTTCAGACTAGAAGATTTAATTCAGAAGAAACTTGAGAGATTCTGAATGTAAATCAACAAGTTTAAGGATGAATTGTTTGGTAATAAATATTCACAGAATAGTACTAAGCTAGTTCAAAGGTTTAATATTGCTCAAGATATAACTAACAGTATTAACTGAGTTAGTACTGCTAATACATTATTAGTACTGCTAGTGTTAGTTTGTACAGCCAGAGGAAGTTAATACTGCTAGAAGACTTAACACTGCCAGAAGAAGATTGCATAAAGATAAAGATGCATGAGAAATAAATGTATGGAAGATAGATCTTAAGTGATTATCTTATAAAGTTAATGAAGATTATGTAAATGTTTAGAATTATAGAAGATATTCTAATATTCGTAGTTATCTTGTAAAGGACTCCTTGGTGTATAAAAGGAGATCCTAGGTTAAGGTTAAATATACATATACCTTTTGATATACTTTTGAGAATAGTCGTGCATGCTTCAAGGTTGTAAACCCTAGTACTAGTTAAGAGTACTCGTATTATTGATCTAATAATATTGAAGCTTTTTGGTTATATTCATTGTTCGTTCTACTGCATTACAGTTTTCCATTGATATTACTTCTAGAGTATTAAGGTGTAGATTTCACATATACTTTAATATACACACAAAGTCTCTACTATTGTTATTTTGGATTTATCTAAGGTAACATACTCTTTACAAGCTAAAGAATCGATCAAGGTTTGATCAACAAAAGGTTTTTCTAGGAGAGTCACCCCTTTATTTCAAACAATGATGGTTCAAGCTCAAGCAGAAATGGGCGACGGTTCAGAAATACCAACTGATCCCCATCATACACCAACTATTATTCAACCATCTACATCACAACCTTAGAAGAAACAACCTAGGAGGAAACAGAGGAAGGACACTGAGGTTCCTCAACCTAGTGGTCCTACAGAACATGTAGCAGATAAGACTATTAATGAGGAGAATGTCTCTAAACATTCCAATGATCCACTGCTCAGTGGTGAGGATAGTATTAAACTTAATGAATTAATGGAACTTTGTACCACATTGCAATCAAGAGTTCTTGCTCTGGAGACTACAAAGACCAATCAAGCACTAGAGATTGACAGTTTGAAAAGAAGGGTCAAGAATCTTGAGAAGAAAGTCGGCAAGAGAACTCACAAGCTTAAAAGATTGTACAAGGTTGGTCTAAGTGCTAAAGTTGTCTCCTCTGAAGATGAAGGTTTGGGTGAGGAGGATGCATCTAAACAGGGGAGGAAAATTCATGATATTGATGCAGATGAAGACATCACCTTGGATAGTACTCATTTTGATACTGATCCTGATATGTTTGGAGTGCATGATCTTGATGGTGATGAGGTGTTTGTAGAAACTAAAGAGCCTGTGGTTAATGCTGCTACAACTACAAGTACAATTCTAGTTAGTGCTGCCAAAGATTTATCTGATGTTGACATGACTTTAGCTCAAGCATTGGCAGAATTAAAAAATGTTAAACCCAAGGTTGCTACAACTGCTGTTACAAGACCCAAGGCTAAAGGGCTTGTTATTCAAGAGCAGGAGCAAGCATCAACACCAATAGTTTCTTCTTCACAATCATCACAGGTAAAGGACAATGGTAAAGGAATCTTGGTAGAAGACCCTTTGAAGATGAAGAAGAAAGATCAAATCAGCTTTGATCAACAAGAAGCTATAAGGCTACAAGCTCAATTTGAGGAAGAACCAAGGATTGCAAGAGAAAAAAAGAAGCCAATGCTGCCTTAATTGCACAATGGAATGATATTCAGGATAAGGTTGAAACTGACTATGAATTAGCTCAAAGGCTGCAAGCAGAGGAACAAGAAGAGTTGACAACTGAAGAAAAGTCTAAACTGTTTGTTCAACTCTTGGAGAAAAGGAGGAAGCACTTTGCAGCTAAGAGAGCAAAAGAAAGGAGAAATATACCACCCACAAAAGCTACAACAAAGGAGTATAAATGGTATACCTTAATCTGTAAAAACATGGATATAGAAGCCAAAGACTGAAGAACTATAAGTCCATTTACCCAATGTTCAAGAGTTATTTGATAAAGCCATGAAAGGGGTAAACACATTTGTGGATATGGATACAGAGTTGGTGGAAGGCTAAAAGAAAGCTAAAGCAGAAGTGATGGAAGAGAGTTCTATGAAAGATAAAGCAGAAAAAGTACAAGAAAGCAGTTCTAAAAGAGCTGGTACAAGAAAGCTCTAAGAAGCAAAAAGTGGATGAAGACAAAGAGTCTGAAGAACTTAAGAAATATTTAGAAATAGTCCCAGATGATGGAGATGATGTAACTATTAAAGCTACACCTTTATCTATCAAATCTCCAACCATTGTTGACTACAAGATCTACAAAGAAGTGAAGAAAAGCTTTTTTCAAATTATCAGAGCAGATGGTAATTCTCAGATGTACTTAACTTTTACAAATGATGGAGTAAAACTTTAATAGAGAAGACTTAGAAGTTCTTTGGGGAATAGTCCAAAGCTAGATTTAAGAAGACATAGCTAAGTGAATCTACATGGAAATATTTCTACATCTTAATTTGAAGACGATGTTTGAAACATCAAAGTTTGAAGATAATGTAAGGAAGGAACGAACAAGGATTAGTTTAAAGCGTGCTGAATGGAAGCTTTTTGATTCTGTGAAGTTTCATATGTGTAACCAAATGCAGGTCCGTTAACAAATTATCTAATGGCTTAAAAAAATGTATCCACTTTACTAAGCACACACTAACATCAGAACGTTTAATGATGTAAAGCTTCAAGTTGACTATGAGTGAGAAATGGCATATGACTTCTTAGATTTAGTCAAGAAACGGCATTAAGCAAGGCTAATGTAGCCTGAATGAAGTAGTTTGAAGCATCCCTCCTAGTGATTAATGAAGATTCAATGAAGAAACTTAAGATTTTGAAGAAGAATATCAAGTTTAAGAGAGGATTGTTGGGATTAAAAGACTTTATGATGATCTTGAAGTTAATACTGCTAAGGTTAGAGTTACTCTGCAGGTAAGCAAACTTTAGTGTTTTCATTAATCTTAGTGAAAAATATGCAAAGTGGTTTAGTAACATATTAAGTAACTCACATGCTAGGAGTATATGAAATACTACTGATAGTGTAACTTTAGTACTTGCTGTTACTACTCACTAACGTAGCTTAACTTAGTACTATACATTGCTATTATATTGATAGTACTGCTATAGTAAAGTAGTACTAGCTAGATAAAAGTTAGTACTGTGCTGGTAAAGAATGAAGAAAAAATATTCGTAAGTAGTTACTACAACTTATACACACAGTTAATGCTGCTATGTGTTTAAGTACACTGTTGTTACCAGAGTAAAAACTGCGTTGTTACAAAGTTACTAACTAGGCTGACAGAGTTACAACTGCTGAAAGATTACAACTGGTAAGGAGATAAAGATTGATTGAAGATCAAGATTACTTACGAGATAAGTATGAGTTATCTTTAGAATAGATCATGTAGAATATTCTAAGTTTTAGGAATATATTGTAAATCAACCAGGACTCCTTGGTGTATAAAAGGAGGTCCTAGGGTATAGAGTTCTGTGTATAAAAAACGAATCAATCCATCTATCAATCTAGAAAAAGTATATCGTTTAGCATCAAGGTTTTGTAACCCTAATACTAGTCAGAGTATTCGTATTATTTGTAATAATAATATTGAAGCTTTTATAGTTGAATTATATTGTTTTACTATTTCATTGAAGAATTCTTTTTATATTAAAGATTAGATTCTGCATAATCTTTAGTATTACCAAACAAAGTTTCTACTATAGTTATGTAGGATTTAGCTTGCATAACTAAACCTTACACAAGCTAAGGAATTCAAGATCCATTCAAGTGGGACCAACATCGCCCCCGGTAACCATCTACAACCTGGAAATTGATAAACATGGTGCATAAAAAGTCGCGAAATATAAAGTGCATCAATTTAGAATAATTAGAACCTTAAATTTGAAATGCAAATTACAATTACTAATGTAACACCCCCATTTTTACATATAGCAGCGGAAGCTAATCTGGGGTATTACTTCAAGGGTACAATAGTCATAATCATAGAAAACGAATCAAAAAGAGTCGTTTTTGAAAATAAGTTATCATTCATTATTTCTTCAGAGTTTTTACAAACGAGAGGTTTCCAGAATCTAAAATACAACATTTGAATGATAACGGTTTTTTTTTTCCATCTACGTGTCCCTCAATCACTCGTGGCGCGGCCCATTAGTTCCTGAGATAAAACAGTGCTAAAAAGTCAACACAAGAGGTTGAGTGAAAATCCATAGGTTTATAGTAATATAATTTGGAATGCGAAATGTGATATTTGGGTTTACGTGATAGACACCCAGTATTGAAAACCATAATTTTTAATATTCCATTCATCTCATGAATCCGATGCATAGGTTATATGATAATATTGCCCCTGCGGGCACCTTTGCCAAATATACCCCGCATGATTTCTAATGATGTGCAATTGGTTATCGTTACTGGATACACCAACGGGGAGTCCAACCCAAATAGATCTATTCACATCATTCGCGCTTACTACGAAGTAATTAACGACATGATTATGGGGACATAAGGCAAAAGTAGTTACTTAGGCAATAGTAAAATGAAATAGGCAGTAGAAATAATTGGCATTCAAGTTTATAGCAAGTATCTCCTCTCGCGGGTTTTTATAAAACGAATGAAATGGCGAGGCTATATGAACACACACAAGAAGCAGTTTATAAGGGAAATTGATAGCTAATGTATAGGGAATGAAGGTAACGGCTTCAACACGGCAATCACAGACAACCTGGGTTAAATTATGTGCAATCTTAGTTTGATGTGTATATATAAGTTTTTGGATATCAGATTTTGGTTTTGATAAAAAAATATATCATAACACCGTACGTGCATCAAAGGTTTTAGAAGTCATTTAGTAAAACATTTTGTGAAGCTAGGGCACTTTAAATCGTAAACACCAACAACTCAGACAAAACGTAGTACCAAGATTAAACTTCTAATATGAAGCTCCTAGTATTGTGGTATGATATGTAACCGGACAATGGATTTTTGAAAGCACATCGATGTGAATGATATATTTATTAGAACATAAGCCGTTTAAGCATTTGATTCAATACATCTGGAAATGTTAAGCACTAGGAAGCGTTAATTAAAAGTTATGTCCGGTAATTATTTGAATATGATTTTACACTTTTCAAAATATTACATTTTAGACCCTGGGGTAATGGAAAACGCAAGTAGACCCCTAGGTTATTCATTTTTAAACGACTTATGGTCCAGTCAACTATTATTGATATACTAAGGAAAACCTTATACTTTAAAACGAGACATAATAGACCCCTATTGGTTATAACTTTGATAAAATTACACTTTTAGTCCTTTTAGTTATAAGTTTCTAAATTTACGATAATATACCCTCCCTTGCAAGTGATTATAATTACAAAACATTCCTCAAATGCCATGCAAGCTTAATTTAACATTGTTCAATTAGTCATTTTATAAGTTATAAAAAACTAAAATAATGAGATTTAACAACAACATAAGTTTAATTTAACGATATCGTTATGTTAAAAGGTAAAACCGGTCAAAATTAGGGTTTCAGAAATTACAACGCTCGGTTATAAGGTCCAATTCTCTTATGCCTTATCAAAGCACTTATTTTAACAATATAATAGCTTATTAGGATTGATTATAAACAAAAATTTTACAAGTTTAACCATAGTTTTAAGTAAAAACCTAAGAAATGTAGGGTTTCGGGTGTACGGTTTTGATCAAAAAAGCAATAACACATAGGTTTTTGAGTTCAAAGGCTTTATATTAAGATTTTAGCAAGAACATATGTGCAACATTCATGACGTTACATGAGCAAGAGATATAAGCTTTATAGAGAACCTGTTTTGAGCTTAATAGCTTGGAAATGAGGTCAGAAATCGGAACGTTCGCTTCATACGCTAGATTAATCGACTCTCGGCTTCGTTTTCTTGTTTCTTTTTGCTTCCTTTCCTGTACTTGAGACTTCTTAAGATCACTAAGAACAATTTAGAGCAAAGGATTGCTTCTATGAAGGTGTTATAGAGGAGGAATAGGGGTAAGAAGAAGAATGAACACACTATTCCCCTATTTATACCCATTTGAAGGGTATAGCTGAGTAAGCAAGCTTAGATCTTGGTCTTGACAATAGAGGGTCTAGGGTATGATGTGTAGAAGCTAGAAAATGAAGTGTTGAGGTCTAGGAAAGTAGCCTTTTCAGGATGAGGTGTGGTTGTTGCATGTTCCGCGGTCTGAAGTAGGTGCCAAAGGAAGGCCCTGTGCTTTCATTCTTGACATTGGAATAAGTCAAAGTTGCTTAGTAAGCGCAACTATTATTCAAGAAGAGGTTCACATGGTTATATTTGGACTTGGTATCAATTTAGGAGGGTTCCGAAATGGTCATAGAAGTAAACCGGGTCTAATTTGATTCGAACGGGTTTCAATCAAATGTTTAAACAAGGTGCAATGTGTTATATAATGATAAGGAATGATGAAAATAGGTTTTTAAGGTCTCTGGATTAAAGTTAATTAGCAAGATTAGCAACTGGTTTAGGGTTAAAACATGTTTAAAATGAATGATATGGCAGCACGGGTTCAACTAGGGCCACCTTTAGTGGTTTTTTCTTGATTTCTTGGCTAATATTTGCATACTCTATGATTAGGAATGAGATTTGAATACAAATCCTAGGTTGCCCCCCCCCTTTTTTTTTTTTTTATTTTTAATATAAAGTATTATTAATTGAAGTATGGTCAGTTGGTTTAAGTTATAATTTTATTGAAATTGAGAAACGGGTCAAAGTAACAATTAGGGCATAATTAGGTTTTCAGGATTCTTAAGGTTTTCTAGGCTTTGATTTCTGTACATATGCCAATATTTAATGATAGGATCTATGATTTTTTAAACTCATTTTAATGATTTTATAATTGGCCCTTGGTTGTTATTTGGATTATAACGGTTTTAGAACGAGTAAACGGGTTAAATGAACCAATTAGTTAAAATATAGAGTTTCTAGAAATGTTTTATACTTAACAAGAGAAGTAAAATGATAAGTAATGATGAGATAATGATTGATAATATTGTAAAATTAAGTTTTTACAACTTATAGATGTATTGGATTGGGTTTACAATGGATAAAAGCCAAGAAACAGGTCAGGTTTAGAAACTAGCCTTGGTTTTAGGGTTTATGTGTTTTGAATTATGGTTTTGAAGTGCAAAAAGTATGTATGAAAGCTTTATGAATAGAATATTAGGTTATACATCATGTAAAATTTGTATAGATACTTGCTTACAAGTGATATGAAGATATGAAATAAAATGGAAGTAAAACGGCGTATTTTATTTGATGATGGAGCCTTAATGACTTATACATAGACTATTTAAGGACTTGTACTTTTGAATTAAAGAGAATTATATATTTCAAATGAGATGTTATATTACTTGTACATATGCTTTAGTAGCTTGTGCATTCACTTTAGGTGTTAACCTTTTCATGAGGTTAGGGTTTAGGGCATCCGATAATGGTTTAAAGCCCGTTTTTGATATGATGTTGTAATTGATACCTCATATGAGTAATGTACTTTGTAATAATGATATTGTGATATTGACTTGACATATATGAAGATAGGATTGCCATATGTAGGTTGTCCGAGTCCGTTAACTTGAGTTATGCAGGTTATATTGCATATTGAGATATTGGCAAAGTAATGTAATGTAATAAAGCGAAAAATTTCCCTGAAAAAGGTGAGTTCATATATAACTGATAGATTGTACATCATCTAACTTAATAGATGGATATTTACATTTATGAAAATTGTGGGTTGTTATAGTCTCCACCCCTTACAGAAATCTCGTCCCGAGATTTAATTGAACTTGAAGTGATGATTGAAAATAGATGAGGATATTTGGCACGAATTTCGTCTTCACGTTCCCATGTAAACTCTGGTCCTCTTTTAGAGTTCCATCGTACTTTGATTATAGGAATACGACTTCGCTTGAGTTGCTTGATCTCACGGTCCATAACTTCTACTGGTTCTTCTACAAAGTTGAGCTTGTCGTCGAGTTGAAGTTCTTTTATTGGAATAACGAGAGATTCGTCGGATAAGCACTTCTTGAGATTAGAAATGTGGAAAGTATTATGGATACTACTAAGCTTTTCAGGAAGCTCTAGTCTGTATGCCACTGGGCTAATTCGTTCCAGAATTTTGAATGGTCCAATGTATCGTGGATTAAGCTTTCCTCGTTTTTCGAATCGAAAGATACCCTTGCGAGGTGATACTTTCAACATAACACGATCGCCAACTTGAAATTCTAAAGGCTTTCGCCTTACATTGGCGTAACTTCTTTGTCGATCTCTTGCAGCTTGCAAGTGTTGATGAATTTGTACGATCTTTTCAGTGGTTTCTTGAATTATTTATGGTCCTGTGAGTTGAGAATCTCCAACTTCAGTCCAGCAAACAGGTGATCTACACTTTCGTCCATAAAGTGCTTTGAACGGTGCTGCCTTGATACAGGCATGATAACTGTTGTTGTACGAAAATTCTACCCATGGTAAATGTTTATCCCATCCTTTTCCGAAATCTATGACACAACCTCTTTATTTTTGTATTCTCTCTTCCAACCATTTTACGGTTTTTTTTTAGTTATCGTCCGTTTTTTTTTTACGCTTTTCGTCTGGTTTTTTTAAGTGCTTCGTCTTGATTTTTTTTTAACATTTTTCATCCTTTTTTTTTTAAAAAAAGTTTTTCGTTCTGTTTTTTACGTTTTCATCTGTTTTTACGTTTTCGTTTGTTTTTTACGTTTTCGTCTGTTTTTTACGTTTTTGTCTGTTTTTTACGTTTTCATCTGTTTTTTACGTTTTCGTCCGTTTTTTAACGTTTTCGTCAGTTATTTTACGTTTTCGTTTGTTTTTTACCTTTTCGTCCGTTTTTAACGTTTTCGTCAATTATTTTACGTTTTCGTCTATTTTTTTACGTTTTTGTCCGTTTTTTACGTTTTCGTCCATTTTTTAACGTTTTCGTCTGTTATTTTATGTTTTTGTCTGTTTTTTTACGTATTCGTCCGTTTTTTATCGTTTTTGTTCGTTTTTTTACGTTTTCGCCTATTTTTTTACGTTTTCGTCCGTTTTTTACGTTTTAGTCCGTTTTTAACGTTTTCGTCAGTTATTTTATGTTTTCGTCTGTATTTTTACGTTTTTGTCCGTTTTTTACGTTTTCGTCCGTTTTAACGTTTTCATCAGTTATAAATAATGATTTAATATTCACTGCATCATAATGTTGATTTTTCTGCATCATAGTTATTTGTTACTACATCACTATTTAAAGCATCATATTGTTTATAGTTTAATTCAATTGTGATTCATCATGTTTACATACTATGATGCACTAGTTATATACAATGTGATACACCAAGTCTAATTCAAAATCAGTGTATCACAGTTTATAATTTAGTAAAATCTTTTACCCAAACGGATGCCCTAATGTACCTCAAACAGATGCACTAAAATGCATACTTATAGAAAAAAGTTGAAAAAAAAATCAAAAAAAAGGTTTGTGAAAAGAAATTTTTGGAAAAAAAAATTCGGAATTTTTTTTCAAAAAGAAATTTCGAAAAAAAAATACAAAAAGCAATTTTCGGAAAAAAAAAATTCTAAAAAATTTGTTATTTAGGATTTTTCTTTTAAATTTTCAAAAAAAAAATAATGGTTAACTCGCGCATACAAACGTTAAACCGTTTTAAATACTTTAGGCGAGGAAGAAGAAAATTTTCCTTTTAACAAACCAGGTTTCAAATCATCTGACACATCATAATGTATAAATTCAGTGCATCACAATCAATTGAATCAAAATGAATAATCTACTGCATCATAATGTGTAAATTTACGGCATCACAATGTTATAAATTTACTGCATCACAATGTATAAAATCTACTGCATCACAATGTGTAAACTACTGCATCATAATGTATAAATCTAATACATCACAATGCAAAAATCTACTGCATCACATTGTTATTTTACTGCAGCATGATTTTAGTAAATTGATTTTAGTAATAAATGTTATATGTTTTACAACTGAAAACATGTATTATAAGTAATGATTTAATATCCACTGCATCAGAATGTTGGTTTTCTGCATCATAGTTATTTGTTACTACAATACTATTTAAAGCATCATATTGTTTATAGTTTAATTCAATTGTGATTCATCATGTTTACATAATATGATGATGCAATAGTTATATACAATGTGATGCACCAAGTCTAATTCAAAATTAGTGTATCATAGTTTATAATTTAGTAAAACCTTTTACTCAAACGAATGCCCTAAATTACCTCAAACAAATGCACTAAAATGCATACTTATCAAAAAAAAGTTTGAAAAAAAAAGTTTTTGAAAAGAAATTTTCGGAAAAAAAAAATTCATAATTTTTTTTCAAAAATAAATATTCGAAAAAAAAATTCGGAAAAAAATTTTCGGAAAAAAAAATTTGGAAAAATTTGTTATTTAAATTTTCGGATTTTTGTTTTAAATTTTCAAAAAAAAAATTTGAAAATTTTCGGAAATTTTTCAAAAAAAAATTCCGAAATATTTTTTTCAAAATTTTTAAATTTTCGATTTTTTTCAAAATTTTGAACTTTTTTCAAATTTTCAATCGATTTGTTTTTCAAATTTTCAAACTTTTTTTCAAATAATCGAATTGAAAAATATCGATGTTTTTTTTCAACTTTTCAAATTTTTTCCAATTTTCGAACTTTTTTTCATATTTTCGAACTTTTTTTTCAAGTTTTTGAACCTTTTTTCAAAATCTCAAAAAAACATCGATTTTTTTTCAAATTTTTGAACTTTTTAAAAAATTTCGAAATTTTTTCAGATTTTCAAATTTTTTTCAAATTTTCCAACTTTTTTTTTGAATTTTCAAAAAATATCGATTTTTTCGAAAAAAAATTTCTCAAATTTTCAAATTTTCGAATTTTTTTTTTAATTTTCGATTTTTTTTCAAATATGAGAAATTTTCGGGAAAAAAAATTTGGAAATTTTTTTTAAAATTTTCGATTTTTTAAACTTTCGGATTTTTTTTAATTTTAATATGTGTTTATGTATTTAATTATGTGTGTGAAACAGTTATAGATTATGTGTGAGAGACGGTACAAAAAATATATATAAAATAAATAAGGTAAAATGACAAAAACACCCTTGCAGTTATAAAAAAAGAAAGGGTGAGATGGGACACATGGCGCAATCTCATGGCTTCATATCCTTCTCATCTTAAGACCCATTCTCATTATATCCCTTATATATATATATATATATATATATATCAAGGTTGCAAAAATCGTGAATCGTTAGCCGGGCGGTCGACCACCTTGTAGCTTGTAATCGGTCAAGGCGGGATTAATCGGCGATTAACCGGATTGACATTTTTGGCAAAATTTGGTTATTTCCGGCAAGTTTGTGTATTTCAGTCGAGTTTTACATATTATTGGCAAGTTTTTAAAAAAAAACAACTTGTAATATATTTAAACAGTTAATATGAGTGATCAAAACAAGTTTACGGTGAGTTTTATGTACTTCCGGCAAAATTAGAAGGTTTCCGGCAAGTTTGGCCACCGTTGACCACCGTTGATCGCCGTTGATCGCCGTTGACTATGGTTGACCTATTTGTTTGACCCTGTTACATTAATCGGCAAGGTTGTGGCCTTGTAGCGTCTAATCGGCGATTAATCGGCCTTGTAGACCTTGTTTTGCAACACTGGTTTAAAGTGAAAATATGTCGTGCAAATACTCTAGGTTAATGGAAAAGTATTTTTAAGGTGAATAAAAATGCTAATTAACTTTGGGGAAAATTTTACGGTGGAGTTTTACGAGCTTTTAAGTGATCCTAACACAAAAAGAAAAGCCCGATACCCCTTTGGATACCCATAACCGGTCGAACCCCCTTGGAGACAAGGAGGCATATTTTTAGGGCTTGTGTTTTTGATAAGGACTATCGATATTTCATTCAAGCATTATCTTCACACACACACACACAAATCATTTTATTCTTCCCTCTTCCTCTCCTCTTTAGCGTCCGAATAATGCACACACACAAACACTATTATTTTTGAAATTTTGATCAAAAAC
>BQNB010128382.1:0-19287 GCA_026074375.1 Tanacetum coccineum
AAATAAAACTCATTCAAGAAGGAGATATGCAAGTTTCGTTCATTTAGAATCTTAATTGTTTTTCGGAGTAATAATGCTTTATGGTTTCTTTAGCGGACTAATTATTTACATAATTTTGAGTTCATTTTCACGCATACTCAAATCAGGTTAATTCATTGTTTTTTAAAAAGGACATCTAACAGGATTTGGACTAAAGACTCTTAACATATGATAGTCACAAACCTTTCGCAACTAAAAAAGACAATGCACATATCACTTTCGAGCTTCATCACGTAGGGACATGGACATACTATTATACCTTTATATTAAAATGCAGGATTGTCATCCCAAGATACCGCCATAAATGCATTTGATCCGACCCGTGTTTTTAATTTTGTCCGAGTTTTTTTTCCGTTTTGTTAGATCTCATTTAAGGATGGTCCTCCGAACCGTTCTCTCAGCACACGTGTCTCCCCTCTTCTTCTTCTTCTTCACTCATACGTGTCTTTTTTCTCTACATCTTTTTGCCCCTCTTTTGCTACGTGTTTCTCTTTCCCTCCCAAACTACTTCACGCTCCCCTCTTATCTTCCTCTCTCTCATCTCACATGCAGATATATTGATCAAACCCACAAACCAGAAAAAAAAGAGCAGCATCAATTGATTTCCATGCCTAAATCAGGTCTATTATGTAAGTTTATTAAGCCTGATTTAATTAAATTATCAGTTTGAGTATTCTTTTATTTTGGATTTTGATTTAGTGCTTAGTATTAAAGGTTTTGTTATTAATAATTTCATTGGTTTTGTTATAGCGGCTTTGAAATAGGGGTTAATGGTGTTTAGGAGGCTGGTGAATGATCACGATTGTTGGTTTCGCTAACAAGTGGTTGAAGATTAAAGGTCAGTCTTTTATAATAAACCCAGGTTAGATATTCGAGATTTAATTATTATTCGAATTTGGGAAGTTTTTGTTGGTGGTATAGGTATTAGGGATGGTAAAGGTTCAAGTTTTTTTAGATTTTTTGTTAAGATTTTATAAAAAAGATCAAAATTTTTTAGTTTTTAGTTAAGAATTTAGAATTTTTTTGGATGTTATTGAAGATTTTATAAAAAAGATTGATTTTTGGCATGTTGGTTAATTTTTTTTACAAAAGATTGAATTTTTATACTTTCTACAAAAATGTTGAGCTTTTTTTAATTTAAATTTCCCCCAATTCTGAATCTTCTTCTGCGTTTGTTGTGCCATCAGTAGGTTTTTTTACGAAATTCATATGTTTGTGTGAAAATGTCATGAGGTTGCATTCGAGAGGGAGAAAAGAAATGCTGAAGTGTCCCAAATTTGGGTTGAGCTTGAAGCTCGGGAAGAAGCTGACCAAAAAAGAAAGTACATTTTAAGCTATACCCACAACCCGTGTTATTACAGTCGATTATGTTATTAGCAATGGAAATTGCATCCTTAGTTTCAAAGCACAAATCTAAAACCTTTTTAATGTACTTATAACTAAATTGTAAAATCGGTAATGTGCAGAGATGCAATAAAATGTTAGAATGGAATGAGCAGTGTCTTGCGTATGAGAATCCCTCAACCTTATTGCTGCAAGAAGCGCGCTTCTCATCCCAGGTATGTGGCTGTTTATTTTGGATGAATAATCTCATAGGCCGCAAAATAAGCTAAAATAAAAGCATGTTCATAAGTCGGGTCAAATAAGCTCCTAATCCACAAAATAGGCTGAAAGAAAAGTAACTTGCGTTGTGGTCATGACCTGTGTAAATGCTTATGTGGAAAACTTAGGTATTTCAGTTTTTATGATATCATAGTGTTATCCATTTATGATGCCTATGCGACCATTCACCAGCGAAGGGAACTTATGTGTAGGGTTGTTTAAAGAGATTTACATTAAACACAAGTGTTGGTTTTCTAAAACATGTTACATTTGAGGTTGAGCTCATTTGCATTTTGGAATATAATCACTGTTGTAACTAAGTTTCCCTTGATAGCAGGACTGCTCAATGAAATACATCGCACACAAACTTTATTTTTGGCCTTATAAGCTACCTGAGCAGCTGCGATTTTCTTAAAAATAAGCAGATATCATAACTTTATCTGTAGCCGAAAACTAATGACCACCGGTTTGGAAAAATCACAATGAGACAATGTCATTTATAAACATATTTCCAATTAACTTTTAATAGTGTGTGAATCTCACAGTTTTCTCATTTATTTGCATGTTTTAGGACTCGATCATTTTCTACATTTTACCAAGGACTCGCGACCATTTTACCAAGCTTCGCTACAGCATGATCTGTCTACTGTGTTGTAGCGTGACTATTGGTACTAACTTCGATTCGATGGTAGTAACCAAACGTTTAATAACTACAATACTATGGCCGTCTCATATATTCAGACCAACTCATGTTTATGTATACTATTTGTGTGGGATCAATCAGAGTTGTAGTTGAAGGTAAATAAGATTATTTTATTATTTTTTCTATTTTGTTGTTTTCGTGGTACGGTGTGATTCTGGATTACGATCTTTTGCCTCTGTTTGCGTACGTATTTTTTTACACTCACGCTTCGCTTTTAACTTTTGCCTTTGTTGTTATAGGTGTGCTTTATTTGTATTATTTAAGAGGTCGTAAAAGGCAGGATGGGAAATATGTAAAAACCGTATGTTGGAAAAGCCATATACAATTTGTAAAAGATTCAGCAAATGAAAAGGCTCGAAATGTGAATGACGGGTCTTATGAGAACACGAGAGAAGTCGCATGAAAGAACACGAGAGAAGGCGAATGAAGAGCATACCAGAATGCTAAAAATGTAAAAGAGGTTGTGAGGTCTGTCACATGGTAGGCGACTGTTAAGGTGAAAGAGCATAAAGGGATACTGGAGTGGGCTACAGAAGATGAGAAAAAAAGTATACCTTCGTTCAAATCATCTAATAATAGCTTCGTCAAGATCAAATGGTCTATTCGTAGCTGCAAGAACAAGAATCCGCTCTCCGGGTTTAGTCAATAGGGGTTGATATTAGGATGGCGTCTCTGTTCTTCTTAGTTTCTACCATAGTGAGGTAAACTCCTATTTAAAAGTTATCATATACTCCATATTATTAGTTGCATGAAACTTGATTTGATGGACCTTAGATTAAGATTTCGAAATAATTTTAAAAGATAGATAATGGATTTCTAAGTGTGAATAACCTTTTAGGTATAGTTTGGTTTCTATTTTATATTTAAGAGGTTGTCATGTTTTTAACCCATCTTATGAAGTTTCTGATTTATGTTAAAATTTTCTTTGGGTCGACACTTGGCACCTTTTCCTTTGTCGGCAATCAGATGACGAAGACGAAGAAGGGACATCTATATCGGAAGCTAAAACTAGCACCAATGGATATATGGGTTCTTATCACTAAAAGTCCATAAGTTGTTATATAGGTTGCTATTATCATTAAAATACTAGGTTGGTTTAGTTGATGGGTTCACTTGGTATGTTCAGTGTTCGGTAGGTTGGTACAACGGAAGTATCAAGGGCGGGTAAATAAATAAGCTGGGGTTGGGTAACATGATACATGTTAACACATGCCACTTTTAATCGGGTCAGGTCATTTGCTCTATAAAAGTTTTACAAGCAAGTGTCAAGCCAATAGTTGTGATATGGACCATATACAGAGAAAAGTAGCCTATTTGTTGCACTTAATTTATCTAAGTAATTGGTAATCTTATTAACACTTTGACGATTACTTTGTTGCAGCTAATGTGATACTGACCATCCAAAATCACTATGCAGGAACCAGTTTTGTCTCGATGTTTTCTTAGGGGCGGGGTCATTGGACTGATGCTTATGATTGACCAGGTAATGTAATCATCTTTTTATGAGTGTAACGACGAAGTTGATAGCTTTTTTACTGGTCAAAATGGTTAAGATTTCCTTGATTTGGTTTGATTGATATATAACACAACAGAATCTACCCATTCATGTCTCCACTTTTTTCATTCATGTCCTATTTAGTCTGATTTTTTATCGCGTTTGTTAATAGATGGTTGGTAAACTAATAAACATTAAGTTTCACACACGGAGGTCACAATGTGTTGCGTAAGGTCGAGAAGTATCTACAAGTATGACTGCAGACGTCCCAACATCACTAGCCCACTGACTCCCTAATGAGTTGTTCCCAACCAAAGTTGTTACCCTTTAGTTTTAAGCTCCCGTGGAGAGGGATTAAAGGTTTAGATGACAAGACATGCAGCAAGGGAGATTTTTCACGGAGCAAAAAATTTAAGGTTTGTGTCATTTGTACTGCTTCGCTTTTGCATATGCTAATTTCAGTGATGATTATGGTTTAATAATGTTTGATTACGTATTGACCTGCGAACAATTTATTCTCAATTTTCTTTCATAAATGAGTTGATTGGTTGTTATAAACTTTATCTTACTCATTTATATTTTTCTACAAACAGGTAAATACGCACCAGTTTTTTAGGAACACCCACTAAGATACCCTTGCGAGGTAGAACATGATTTATTTTTAATTTAATTACTCACTTTTCATCTTAACTTCAATCACACAAAAAGGAAATATTAAATCTTGAAGAATATTGACTTTTGTTCAGATGCATTCGAGGAGAACGGTAGGGAACCAACAAGTGGTAATGCTATGTAGTGCCACCGAACGCCACCATCCAAATAACGTTGGAGTTTGTTTCGTCAAAGATTGTTTCTGAGGCTTCAAGTGACAATAAGGTTTCGAAGAATAGCTTAGAACTTATTACATCGACCGTAAGTTATTACTTAATTCGTTACAAATGTTGGTTTGTGATAGCGTGTGTTTGAAATGTTTTTGTGTTTATTCTTTATTTTGCAAGATTGATTGAAGGAAGTTCGCAGATGTTCATCATGCCTAAATAAGGAATAGTGTTTTGTGGTGAAATAGATGAGGAAGGATGGCAATGTGGGAAGGTGGTAAAATCATCAGTTACGTTATAGAACCACAAAACACGTATGTGCGTCCCAGGTACTAACGGTTATAAACTGGCTAAAAATAACTGATCCAAACACCTACTTGATAGAAGTACAATCATAAAAGTAAATAGGCCTTTCTGCTTTACTCCAAAAAATAGTATTTGAGCAAAAAAATATAAAAAATCCCATGCACCACTGTTGAAAATCCTACTCTTTATAAAGACGATTACTAGAGTTTTTACATTTGGTTTATTTGTGTAGGTTATTTGGTTATGCCAAGGCAATTAATTACACATGCTTGACTTATCCTTCAGTGGGTCTGCAAGTAGCCTATATTTCTTTTGTTAACCGGCTACCGTTTTACTACAGGGGTATACACTTGAGGATGAATCAGGATTGCCGATTAAAGGCGATGTGAATTGCACGTGTTTCTTCTCTAGCAGCTGCTGCAGCTGATTGAAAAGTTTCAAAGTCATCTTTGTGCACCCAATCCAACGACATGTGGTAACGCAAAATCATAAATGGAGAGTGAAGCTTTTATCCAAAACGTGGTATATACTTAAACTCTCATTTGTTAGATGCCGATTGGTGAATGGATATGATTCGGGTTGCTTAATTTTTTGAAAAGCCTTAATATGCAGCAATCACTATAATATAGGAGGTCGAACTAAAGAGTTAAAGTGTAGCAAGTCGACTCAGGACATGAACCATGGTTAGGAACATCATGCGGCGAAGAAAATAAACAAGAAAAAGAATGTTATGATTTGATTTATGTATTTTAATATACATGTACACTTATTTGCATTGAGCTGTTGTATTACTTTACTTTTTGAAACAATTGTGGTGTTGTGTGATTCTGATAATGGGTCAAAACCAAAATTTTTAATCGGGTCAGGTTGAGCACGAGCTTGGGGAAACTGCACGCACCGGTAATTAACATAACAAACACTCTGCCACACACTCCGTCGCAAAGCGCGGGTTGAAAACCTCGTTCTCCCAAAATAGGAAAAACTTTATTTCAAACACAACAGACATTAATTATTATTGTTATTATTTACATAAAAATGCATATCAAATCAAGTAATCCGATCATATCCTCTCGTTTCACAAATCAAATAACAACCATAGCTATCAATAAATATGGGGTTGTAAATGAATCGATACTTTTTGTTCGCTTAAATTTAACCGGCCAAATGAACAAACACAGACGTTTAACCGAATGATCCATGTTCGTTTGTTAAAAAAATAAAGTTGTTCATGATCATTCACTAATGTTTTCTTCTTGGCATCTGGTCTACGCATTAATATCAATAAATCAAATGTACAAGGTATCAGGGTTTCGAATGAAGAAGTTGAGGATATGGCTTGATTAACTGGTTGCAGGCCGAGATCCCTTCCATTCACATATCTTGGTCTTCCAATTGGATCTAATATGAGTCGCTTAAATCACTAGCAAAGATTTATTGATAAATTCAAATCCAGATTATCGAAATGGAAGGTCAAATTACTTTCAATTGGAGGCCGATCAACTCTTGTTAAGGCGGTTTTGGGGAGCGTTGGGATTTATTATATGTCGTTTTTTAAAGTCCCAGAGAGCATCCTTTCTGATATAGAAAGGTTACGAGCCAAGTATTTTTGGGGTGGGGAACCGGACTCGAAATTGTTGATTTGGATCAAGTGGGAAAATGTGTTAGCTTCTCTCGAAAAGGGAGGGTTGGGCATCAGAAGCTTGAAGGCTTTCAACCCTGCTCTTCTCCAAAAATGGCGATGGAGGTTGGTTGCTTACCCGAATTCGTTATGGGCTCAAGTTATCAAAGCAATACATGGGGAGGAAGCAGGATTTAAGCAAAATTGATGTAAGAGTAATGATGTTTGGTCAAAAATTGTTGGCTCCATTAATCAACTTCATTCAAGTGGCATTGTCCCGAAACACACCTTGCATTCTAAATTAGGTTGTGGTACAAAGGTTCGGTTTTGGAAGGGCAACTGGAGTGGTGATACACCATTGGCTCAATGTTATAACAGATTATTTAGATTGGATCCTGAACCTAATTGTATGGTTAGTGATCGGTTTGTAAATGGTGAATGAAACTTGAAATGGATTAGACAAATTATTTCTGACCGGAATCTTGATTATATTGCTTGTTTGATGAGCGAGTTGGAGCAGGTAGCAAGTTTTGAAGGCCAAGATGAGCTGTGGTGGAGCCTTGGAGTTGGATGTGATGGTACGTTTACGATTAAAGACACGAGACACCACATTGACGATACCAATCTCCCGACGCTCAATACTTCTACTATCTGGTGCAAATATATTCTTAGAAAAGTAAACATTTTTCTATGGAGACTCAGGTTGGATCGTCTCCCTCTTCGTTTAAATCTTTCAAAACGAGGTCTAGATATTCAATCTATAATGTGCCCTTTATGCTCGAATGGTGTGGAATCAAATGATCATTTTGTTTTATACGTGTGAAGTGACGTCAAGTATTAGGCGGTTAATCGAGGCTTGGTGTGACTTGCAGTTCCCGAACCTTATTTCATCGTCAGATTGGAGAACTTGGATAGATAATTTGCTCGTATCTAGGTGATCATGGCAACCACTTGGTGGAATCTCTAGAAATTTTGAAATTCAGTTACATTCAATTCTTAAAATCTGAGAAAATGTGACTTGTTTAATAGCATTAGACTTAGTTCATTTTCTTGGTTAAAAAGTAGAAACCCTATATGTTTAGCTTGGCATGATTGGCTAAAAACTCCATTGTAGCTTCTTTATCTTCTTGCTAGTTTGTCTTTTTTTTATATCTATATATGCTCGTTGTCCAAAAAAAAAGGTGTTTAACGAACATAAACGAGAGAACATAAATGAACCTTAACAAAAAGCATGTTTAGATTCATAATAGATATAGTATCCTTTGCCATGTCATCGTTCGTGTAACTATGCCTATCTATATCTATAATATATTATAAGCATTTAGGATATTTTATTTTTAGAAAGTCTTAAAAATTCACACTTTTAAACTTACTTATTATGGAATCATAATGTGCAATCTTGACCATTAATCTCATTTTAGAGAACCACATCTTAGAGGTGACATATGTCACTTCTTAATTAAAAACCACCTTTATTTTTAGAGGAAACTACAATTTTGGTCCACTATCTTTACCGGGTATAACACTTTTGGTCCATTTTTTTAAAAATTTGCGGGTTTAAGCCAAAACCCGAGTATCCATTTCACATTTGATCCAAATCAGACAATTTCGTTAAATCTGATTTGGCTCAAATGTGAAATGGATACTCGGGTTTTGGCTCAAATGTGAACCAAAATTGTTAGATTTGGCTCAAATGTGAAATGGATACTCGGGTTTTGGCTTAAACCCGCAAATTTTTAAAAAAATTGACCAAAAGTGTTATACCCGGTAAAGATAGTGGACCAAAATTGTAGTTTTATCTTATTTTTAAATTGAAATATCTTATTATGTATTTTTTTTTATGTGAGATAGATTTGTGGTGTAATATTGTGAGATAGATTTATGGTGTAATATTGTGAGATAGTTGAAAATTGACGTTCTAAAAATACAAAAAAAAACAATTTTGTGCTCTTTAATTCAACATTCATTTTGATATATTTTTATTATTTTTTCATTATTTTTTCATTTTTAATGCCCCTAAAACCGCTGCTTTGTGCGAGTACCATGCTAGTTTTACTATAAGTGTATTCCATTCCTCATTTACCAAAGCAGCCTATTTTTCAGGATATTGCGAAAATAAACTAACCCTTTAAGGAGGCCTCCTCTTAGTATTTGAGGATCAAGGAGCGGGAATTAAAAGTGCAAGATCAGAGGCGTTGAGAGGAATCGGAATTGGAGAGACTCAAGATGGCATAAAGGGACCGAGAATTGGAAATGCAAGAAAAAATGTTTGCACTACAACAAGAAGAAAAATGGGAAAAAGACATCATCTACTACAACGTATCGTATGATCATTTAACCCGAAGAGCTTTATCGATGGCGTTGCTTGTGAAAAAAAAGATCAAGGAGCGTTGGAATCTAGATTATTAGATTAATTTGAATTTTTATTTATTGTATTTTAAATTTTATTTTAATTATATGTAATGGTTTATATTTTAATAATGAAACTATTAATTAAAAAATGGTTCGGATTACCTGAACGATCGCATTACGAGGGTTTATGTCAATGTTTTAGGTTTAAGAAAGAAGAAATAGAGGTGACACTCGATTTACTCCTAGTCTAACACAAAAGAAATAGCAGCCTACCAAAACCACCATACTTTCAACAACAACAACAACAACAAAACTCATAACCAAACAACGTAAATATAACGAAGATAGAGTGCAATTTAGCTACTACCTCCGTCCTAAAATTATTGTCCACTTTTGACTTTTAAGTATTTCTTTGTCAACTTTGACCTTAAATATTTTTGTTTTGTGCTATTTAGTATTGGATGCATAATATAAGAATGGATAGAGTTTATAAATGTATTTTTGCACATTGTATAAAATATTCATCAAGTATTATGTAATGATAAACTAAATTAGATAAGGTCCCAAAGTTGACAAAGAAAGACTCAGAAAATCAAAAGTGGACAATAATTTTAGGACGGAGGTAGTATGTTATAAGGGAAAAATTAACCTATAACCTGTTAAATGCCATTGCTACTCTTAGAGCATATCGGTGAGACAAGTATTCATTTAGCCCCCCCAATGCCACATAAATATTCTCATTTTTAACCACTTAAACTTTAAAATATCTTTTTCACTCATTAACATGTCAGTTGGGCCTCACACCACCCACAATTTGTTTTTTTCATTTTTGTCAAACAAACTATTTTTTTATTCACTCAAAATAAAAAAATAAAGTATCAATACGAAAAAAACATACACAATTTAAAAACCAATACGGATAATTTTACTATAAATTTTAACGAGTAAGATCATTGCACCGAGTGTAATATAATGAGGGCTTTTAGAAGAAAAAGATTCCGACCCGTTTTTTTACCCCGACCTGTATTAATGGATACAACGTAATCCGTCTCGTTTTTCTCTTTGATTTGAGAGGTCACGGGCCTGAAACGGACTTACGGATCAAAAGTTATGGCAGTTTTACTGAAACCCTTTTCTTCACACAAGATTTCTAGACAAAACGCAGTGCTATTTGTCAAAACGCAACTATCTTTGATCAAAACGCAGTCACTTTTCTTAGTCAAGACGCAATCACTTTTCTTGATCAAAACGCAATGAAACTTGGTCAAAACTTAACGAGTCTTGGTCAAAATGCAACGATTGTTGATCAAAACGCAACGAATGTTGGTCAAAACGCAACGAAACTTGGTCAAAACGCAATTGGTCAAAACGCAACGAGTCTTGGTCAAAACGCAACGAATGTTGGTCAAAAACGCAACCTCTTGGGTCAAAACGCAATCAATAAATTAATTGGGCAGAGTAACGTCTAGTCAAAACGCAATGATGGTCTTCAAAACGCAACGACTTGAATCAAAACGCAACTTAAAAAATCAAAACGCAATTTAAAAAAATCAAAACGCAACAAGAAGAAAATTAAAACGCAACAAGAAGAAATCAAAACGCAACAAGAAGAAATCAAAACGCAACAAGAAAAATCAAAAAATGCGCAAAAAACAAGAAACTTTTTCCAGTTAGTCAAAAACGCAACGACAAATATTCCAACTTATTTCTTCAAAACTCGCCAAAATCAACCCTTGATTGACCTTTAACTTGATTTCTCTTGTGCACAATTAGCTACCTTATGCCTAGATCTGCTTAATAACAAAACATGTCACACATCAAAGCACACAAATCCGGTTTTGATTTTTTTCTATTGACTTCTTTTTGACCCGAATTTGATCTTGTTGAAACGCACAACGAATCAAACACTACACACCCATGCTCGTGGATACCTACATGTTTATCTCCACTAGTTTAGATCCATTACAACAAGACTAAATCTATATACCAAGATGCTAGAAAATGAGAATAAATTCTTAGAGATAGAAATATAGGAGAGAAAGCAAAGGAGAATATTTATTAGAGAGAGTTTGGAGATTACAAATAGTGTGGAGAAAAATGTAACCAACAACCCTTCACCAATTTTGGAGAAGGGATATTAGTACCCTAGCCCTTCTAGCTAGCACTTGGGCTTTCTAAACGGGGCCGCTTGGTTAACTTGGGGCTCAATCCCGAATACACGGACAATATCAGATTTACAATCCCAGCCTGTGAACCCGACTACCTATAACAAGTACAAACCTATTTGACTTTCTAAACCGATAACAATCTTTGTTGACTTAATAAAAATTAAGGCTAACAACTTTTTATCAATGGTTGTAAAATGTAAGTGTAGAAGACAATATATCAATACAATTCTGTTGTTACCATTGTTGAAGAAAAAGTTATAAAAAACTCCATTATGTATGCTAAAGTGATTTGCAGTTGTTAAATTGGACAAAAAGTGCTTTTATTATTCGAGTCTTAGTATGATTTGTAAAATGATAGATTTTGTTTTTTGTTCTTTGGGTAAGCACAAACAATCCCTAAGAAATATAATGTAGGAGGCTGATGATATAGTAAAAACCATGAGAATTTAGGCTAAGAGATTTTGGCTATGATTACTTTGTGTATCAACAGAATTTGTGCATTGCTTTTGAACTACTCGATACAAATTTATAAGTTTTAGCATGATGTAAAGACCATAGAGCATCTGCTATTTGTGTTTTCCTTTCTTTTTTCGTTAATTTAGGTTTAAGCTTTCTTTTTACATTAGGTATGAGCTTATAAAGATAAATCGTTTCCAGGGACGAGGATGGATTTATGACTAGGAAAACCGAGACACCGGTACATTATTCTCCGCTCACAAGAGAGGTTAAAAGTGGGATTGTTTATGTGTTACTATCCAAATAATCAATTCCAAATTACAATGCCAAACACCCGTAAATTAAAAAGTACGTTTAGATGTCATTTTCCCACATCTACTCATATGTTCATTTCTGATATCAGGTCTTCAAAGCTATAAAAAGTGGCACACAGGCGATTATGCAAGGTAAGATGACGTTCACGTGACGACGAAAACTTTGATGGTTAAGCTTGAGGAGAAATGGCTGCAATTTTTTCAAAAAGTCATTAAAAAGGTAAATTTTCTGTTCAGGACTCGATAGCTTTACCATCTAATTCCCTACTATAGTTGTGTGGATTCTTTGGCCGTGGTAGAATGTGGTTTTCAAAATGAGATCTCCATTTTAGTTTTGAATGATTTTTTTGGCTTACCAGTTTTACATTTTCGTTACTGCTTCAAACTTTGAAGGTGTATATTGAAGAGGAGGACACGATTAGTGTTTGTGGTGTGGGTTATGGAATATTTCCGCATTTATAGTTGTTACAGGATCCGACCATCAAGGCGAAAAAGCTTCTTCAACTACGTGTGCATATCCACTGATCTAATTCTACTATCAAAACAAAAAAAGGTATTATACTGTTCTTTTGTACATGTTAGCAATCTTCTATATGTTTATACATCCACACAAACATATGTTGTTTAGTAGTTATAATAAGTACCATGAGTTATATAAGTTTTAGTATTTTTATAAACTCATGTTTTATTCCTTAAGTTTTGGATACTTTATTGTTGTTATTAAAATTGATGGAATGATTGATATGGCAGTAGCTAGCCATTTATAACATGTCATTCAAACGTTTTAAATATGTGGTAGCTTTACTTTTATCATTTTTACATGACATTGCATGTTGATTGATTATCGTTTTTGTTAATTGCTTCTGAAGTCTGATGTAGATTTGTTTTGTCTATACCACACTTCAGGTATTACTATTAATTTTAGGCCGTAATATATAAAAATATGGTATGATGCACTGCACATAATTTTGCATGTTTTGATAGTTATATCGCTTCTGAATTTAATTTTAAGATTTAATTATATGTCGAGTACAATATGAGCTAAGAATAATCACTTGGTGCTAAGATATATACTCCCTCCTTTTTACAACTCATACATAGCAGAATAACAGTTTGAGTGTTTTATGCAAAATAATCAATTCGTTACATAGAATGACAAAAAGATGAAAATTTGTTACATTTTTGTGCAATTTTCCCTAATTTGAGTTAGGTTGATGCGAGGAACGTATACTATTATACATGTTATTTCCTCAAAAGTAGACAGTTATGTGGGACATAATAAAATAGTAACGTGTGAAAGAATTAAGATGTTAGCATATATATGTCGGTTATTGTGTGCGACGAACTTATTTATAGACTGTGTGTATAAACCATCATGATTTTGACATTAATGTGTTAGAACAGAAGTTCGAGTTGCACCTTACGTCTTAAAGACAAGATGTAAAAAGGGCCCAAGCTCTATTATGAACACATGTACTAAATTATATAGCAAACTTTTTTAATATATATTTGGATCAATGAAGTGGTGAAAAATGTCGGGGCCCTCTTCTTTTAGGCAATGAGATTTTAATATTTTCTTTACCAGTACTCTAACGTATTTTACTTCGTAGATTCAAAGTACTTTATACAAAGATGTGGCTCCCACCAAGTTAATTTTTTGTTGGTCCAATTGCTTATGCTCCGTTATATGGCAACAGAAAACGACGTTACACATTCTTTGGCTGCAAAACTGTTACATATGCGTACTTAATGTTGGACGCAGAGATCTGTATAGAGATGAGGAATACTACTTCCGCGCCGCAAAACTTGATTTTCTTGAGGTATCAATATACACTCTTTTATTTCACCATACCATAGTATTAAGGTTCTTTCAAGTACGCAATAGTCTAACAATTTCCACCACACTAAAAGACCAATACTAAAAGCGCAATGTCAAAAATGTTCCAGAAAATATACAAAGTGTTCTGCTTTGGCTATTTTAACAATCATCATTTTGTTCACATTAGTCACTTTATTCATATAGTTACTTGAACAACAGAAACAACAAGAACTAACTCACATAGTCACTCTATATGAAGTTATCAATTCGCTTCATCGTCATTGGCCGATTAGAATCAGGTGAAGCAATGACTTTACCACCTATTTCTTTGGGATGATATAGGTCGCTTTAGTCATTAGTCATAATTTATGGTCAGGGTGTTTGGCACTGCTGTTAGCAAGGCCTTTGACACTACTGTCAAAGGGTGTTTGCCAGTAATAGATTTGAGCATGTCAAACAAGCAAACAACACCACTTGGGATTGTTTTTCTAACGAGATTGCCTGCTTATCAACAAACTACTCAGTTGCTAATTTACGTTCAACTAAGCTTTTAAAAAACAAACGTGTTGTCGCCTCTCACGAGAAAAAGTAAACAAGATAAGCAGCTTGAAATAAGCAATTCCAAACACCTTCATGTAGTTATGGATATTTTTTCATCGGCACTGTGTTTTTGTGTGCGTAGTTCTTAAGAGTTAGGTTAGGTTTCTTTCTCTCTTTATAGGTCAGTGTCATTGTCCCCGGAATTAATGCATCTTATGTAACTGCTGAAATCCATGAATCCTCTGACCATGATGCCATAATTGGTCCAGAACCTGAAGTAACTTTGTTTGCCTTTATTATGTTTGTCCATTTTCAATACAACTTATCGATCAATAGTTTTCTTGAATTTGTTGAGAAAAATTGATATATGTGATCATAGGACTAAATAAGTTATTTTAGGTTATACCATGGATGTGTCTGAATGTGCGGTCTCAAAGTGATTTTAATGGCTTGAGGCATCAAATTTAAATAATCACATAGGGGTGTTTAGGTGTGTTTTTTCAGCGTAGTTATGAAAAATATTACTGTTGTTAACTGATTGATTCTTTTAAATGCTTCCTAACCATATTTAATCTTATACATCTTGGTTGTGGCCACGGGATTTCAAGATTTCAATTTTGAGCGCGTTTGTTGCACATTTCCAACTTCTTAGTTCTGAGGTTTTACAGAGTCTCACGATTCCAAACGTTGTTGCTAATCTTCCTGGAAAGTCTTAACACAGAAGTCCGTTACTTCTCGGGATTGGATCATTTGCTCCTCTTGCGTCACGCTATATTATAGACAAGAAGCTTCACATTAGAGGTATGAATGTAACTTTCTTCATGTATATGCAATTGTCCATGCCCTTGGATATAATTTATGCTTTCCATCATTGCCTCTCACGAATGGTAGGTTTGTCATAGTGATTATTTCCGTGTTAATTATTTTTACAAGGGTGTCAAAGAAGACAAGGAGAAATCACCACAACTGTTGCACAACTAGAGCCAATCAGCGACCGAGTATGTATTACAGCAGGAGTATTAATTACTGGAATAGTGTTTTCGCCCTTTACCATGTAAAATTTTACTCCACTGAGAACACAAGATTAAGAGTCCTATAGTTTGTGTATGTATTATTTGACAATTCTTGCTTCTATCAGATAATAATGTCGTTGCATTTACAACAGAAAGGTACAATAACCTCAGTAAGATGGTATGATAAGAGCCTGTGTATGTTCCCGTAAAGCGCTTAACACTATCATTCTTGGCACAATCTTAATATTTAGTAACGGAAGACAAACGCCCCGCTGCGAAGCGCGGGTTTTAAACCTCGTTAAAAAATACATCAAATAATTAATAAACTAATTATCTTATTAATGTTGTTGCCAAACATGCTCAATCAGATTTCGTTGAAGCCTTGAATGTGTTTGTTTATTGTAACATCTCGTATTTTACGGTCAACATTAAATCTCGACTTCGTTCCTATTTTTACCTGTGAAGGAAATTTCGTGTTTTACCTGTTAGCCGATTTGGTGAAAATCGTCATTTTTAGTTATTTGCGTGTCGTGCTTCGGATATTTATCCGTTAAGCATTTTAAGAGATCAAAAATTTCATATTTTATCTCCGGGAGCTTAATTATTTTATTTTTAGTACTTTATGACTTTTCTCGCGTTTTAACCGAAACCGAGTCAAGATAGCATTTTTACATCTTTTTAACATTTCAACTAAGTGTTTTAACACAAAATAATGTAGTGTAAATTTTTACAGAAAAAAAATATATGAAATCATGGCCCAAGCCATGGTGGCCGGCCAACTCAAGCCCAAACAAACATTCATAAATTTTGTTTTGTTTATTTAGGAAGTTTACTAACCACTTTTGACCCTATATAAGAAATTAGACCTCCCTTAATATCACTTCCTAAAACACAGTTAGATATATCAAAAATTTGTCTGCTCTCTGTTCTTCTCCCTGGCTCGACGAACAAACCACCACCATCATCAATTCACCACTAAAAATTCTCAAATCAATTCCAATCACTCCCATATCATTCCCACACTAATCCCCATCATTCTTTACAAGTAAAAACAACATGCAAGGGTTTATTAATAATCTTAGTTTTTGAAGATTTTATTGATTTTGGGTATAAATGAAGCAACAAGGGTTTGTAAACAAGGGTTTTTGTAAGATTTGGAGTAATAAAAAGTTAGGGTTTTATTAATAAGGGTGTTGTTTGGTTTCGGCTCAAAGGGAAAACCCAAAGGGGTTGTGTGTTTGATTTCTTGCAATCTATTGTGTTTGTAAGTATTTTCTAAACCCTTTTGTGTTGATTAATTTCTATGTTGTATGCATGTGTTTAATTTTATACTTTGAATCCATGGATCATTGTGCATGTAGGGTTTTGGGGTTGGATCATTGATTTGGGATGTTAGTAGCAGGAGTTAGGTTAGTTTAAGAGTATTTGTGAAGCTTTTGTGATGTGAAATTGGAGTTTGAAGGGGTTTAAAGCCACCCAATTTAGACCAGAAACTTTAGTGTCGATTTCGAGTAAGTCAAAATTTGTAAAACTGATTTTGGATTAAAGAATATGATAGAGGATGTTAATAGCTTCGTTTCGATATAAGGCACGTCCCGTAACTATCAAAAACGAAGTTTTTATGGTTAAAAGAAGTCTAAAAAATGTTTCGCTAAATTTCTGCACCATTGAAAATATTAGTTGCTGTCAGATTCGTAAAAGGGCATTTTCATCGTTTTTTGGTCCGTTTCGGCCTTCAGTCGAAACATGAAAGTTGCTCGGAATGTCGTTTTACTTTGCCGCGAGGATAACTAAGTCTAAAAACGCATTTTAGCGGGTTGTTTTGACAAGTCAAAGTTAGAAAATTGGTGAATTAAAATTCTGCACTAGTTTTAAAAATATGGTTTGTGCATAACTTTGCGAGGGTATTTTAGACATTTTCTGTTTGGTTTCGAGTCTCGGGTAAAACTGAAAAGTTGTCCGGAATGTCGTTTTATGTCAAACGCTAGTATACCCCATATTTAATAAAGCGGGTCGTTTTTGATAAGTCAAACTAAGGAAAAACATATATTTTAAAAAGTCTAATTTGGTAAAAATTTAAGAATGATCATTTGGCGTAGTAGAAACCGTTTGAACTTGAAATATTATAACGAGAACTATTTTATAACAAATAAGTCATACTTAAGCTTTCGGTTGTGTCTAAAATCAAATTAGGTATAATGAGTTAGAGTATGGGTGCGTTTGGATGGGTTGATTGTTGTATATTCGGAATAGGAATCTGGATAGATTTTTGAGTCGTCTTGCGAGAGTCGTAAATTAATCATCCGAATAGCGTTTATTGATTTTCTTGATCCTAAAACTAAGTCCAAAGAGTCTATTTTCCAACGAAGGTGATTTCATAAATTTTCAGTATGTGGAAGATAGTCAAAATGATTTTACGAGATTCATTGTCAAATCTGCGTTTGGGGACAGTTTTCTAGGTTGTGTTTGTGAGGGTAGCAGACATATCAAAACACCTTTTTAATTAATGAAATTTCTACTGTAGTAAGTTCATGATGTATAAGATTTTCTGGAATTTTTATAAATTTTATTGAACAGACTAAATAGGTCATGTCAAGCCAAACTTTCAAGTGGTTATAGCAGGTCCTTTTCCGGACACTTCGAGTCGTCGAATTTTTGAAAAATAGTTAGACTTGTCAAACATTTTTGGGAAAAATACTGTTGGTTATTGACATATTGAGGTTGTTAGAAATGGAGTATGGAAGGCGCTTGAGGTCGTTTGGTATTTCTTTAAAGGTTGTCAAGTGACTAGGAAAATCTGTCAAAATCAAAAAAACTTAGAATGTATTACTAAGAAGTTGAGGCGCGCACACGGATTCTATGGTATAACGTTATACATATGTAGAATATACATATTTATTTATATGTGCAATTGATGCATTTTTCTTATAAGTTATATCCTTCTAATACGCGTACCATTATTATAGGTCGAGGTTGAGGCGCGTCGTCGTTTGTTCGTTATTTATCATTTCATTTGACACATTTGCTCAAGGTGAGTTCATAGCCCTATCTTTTATCTTTTAATGGTTTTCATAAATTATTTTCGGGGTGAGAATACATGCTCGTTTTATCAAGTAAACTCATTGATTTCTACTGCATAAGCGTTACATGACTATTTTTACTAACGCTGTGTTCTTAAGATTTTTTTAAGAAGGAAAGGAAAGGAAATGGAGTGATTGTACCAACTTTTTGTGTTCTCTAGTTTTTTTAAGAGGAGAAAGGAAACTGAATGGAAAGAAATGGAAGGGAAATACAAGCCTTTTTTGTCAAAACTTTCCTCCCATATTTGGGAGGATTTGGAAGGAAAGTATACATTGAGCTTACAAAAACTATTATGTTGACCGAATTACCCATGTTCTTTTTATGTTCTTGGTCCTTTTCTTGAAGTAACTCGAGAACAGAGCATAAAGCTTTTACTTGCTTACTACATGATTTCTAAAACATGTTCGATACATGGTTGTTTACTCATGAACTTACGAAAACTTGATTTGCTACTATATGATTTGAGATCATTAAATATACATATATATGAAAACGAGACTTTTGAACACATGCTTGTTTTACTATTGGACACAAGTGTTTTAAATTGTATGCTATACAAATATTGTCTGAATATTATTTGCCTAAGTACCTTTATTGCCACTTAAGTCCCCATATCATGAGTAAACAACCATGTATCGCACATGTTTTAGAAATCATGTAGTAAGCAAGTAAAATGAGCCGTTAATTTCTAGTGTTGTAAACGTGAATGTCGTAAATAATACTTGGGTGTTTGGCAACATCAACTCTAAGAGAGAAAAACACTTGGGTGTTTGGCCGCACCAACTCTCGAAAAAGAACACTTGGATGTCTGGCAACACCAACTCCCTCTCACAACATATGTTAATGTTCGGTGTATTTAGCTTAATGCAATAATAGTTGTTTCGACATATGAATATGTTAGGATCTTGTACTAGATAGATCTTCTAGCCTATGTGGTTGTATAATACTTATGTAATCACAAGT
>BQNB010128383.1:0-19287 GCA_026074375.1 Tanacetum coccineum
ATGCTACTATATTTTTGGTTTTCTAGTATTTTTTAAGTCAAGTATGAAATAATAAGAGCTACATTAACTAAGCTAAAGACAGATTCAAATGATGACTAATAAGCACTTATAAGACACAAATAAGCAACTAGAAACAAAATTTAAGAAATTAATAAGCAAATAAGCAATCTACACTATTAAGCAATTATTTAAACTAAAACTTAAATGACAAAGGAATATTAAAGAAGACTTACAAATGGCTTCAGCTTAACAAAAGCTAAGGCTCAATTGAGCTTAATCAACAGCTCTGGCTTATTAGAAATAAGCCAGTAATAGTCCATGGGAGCTCTTCCATGTTAAGCTCCCCTTCCAAAAGCTCCAAAGCCCATAAGCTAAGGTAATTAAGCTAATTTTTAGAGTTTAATAGATTAGGAAACTTATTAAAACTTAACTTGAGCTTAGAGACTCAAGGAGCTAATATGAGCTTATTAGTAGCTTATTGAACAGTAATTATGAGTGTTTGGCAAGTAAAAGAGCTTAAAAGTGAAACAGTTTATTAAGACTAAAGATGACTTTTATTAAAGCTTGAAAAGAGATTACAATGCTTCATTAAAAAGGAAATTACATTTAACTAAGAAAAAGGAAATTACATTTAAAATAAGCTATAAAATAAGCTAAACTAATCCTAAAATCTAATACTAAAAAAAATCCTCCGGTGTGTGTGAGGGAGGGAGGGTATTTATAGTTGCCAGCTGAATCTTCTAGGCCTGCGCTTTTTGCACGCTCCTTTTAATCTCACCCTTCCATTTCTCTCAATGATTGGAAGTAATCTATGAGCCGTTGGATCAAGTTTGTGTACACACGGATTGCCAGCTTGGCAATCCGTGATGTGACACTTGCGTGCTTCTTCTGAGTGTAGATATAGTGTAAAAATTAGCTCCTTGTGTGTTTCTTCACATTGACGTGGCATTCCCCTTGTGGGTTTCCACCAATAAGGTTGATTGATGATGTATTACCCTGCCAACTCATTCTTCTATACTTGAATTACCTTTCATGACCCTCAATTTTGAGTTGCCCCTTGATTTGACTGGAGGGTATTATGGTGAAGATGATGAATAGTGTAAACCGAAAAAAACGGGTGTGAGCTTTAGGCTAATGGCAAATTTAGTCCCTGTGGTTGTTTATAAAAGTGAAAGGTAAAAGGACTTTGGAAAATGGCAACATTGGTCCTTGTGGTTATATAAAAAGGGTAAATGGGCTAAGGGTAATGGGCTTTTGGATCCGGGTAGAGTATTTAAGGGTTTAAGGCCCATTTAAGGGTTAGGGACCATTTATGTAACTTTTGGAAAGTTGAGGGACTTAAATGGTAATTGTGGGTTTTTGTCTTTTTATGGTTGACTTTTGTTGACTGAGAATTGACCAAGAGTTGACCACAGCTTTGACTTTTTGACTTTTCCTGCTTTTGGCTTTGCATCTCTGGCTTCTTTTGTGCTCTTCCGTTCCTCGTGTCCGTGTTTGCCCGTTTTTGACGGTTTTCTTGTGATTTTTGTCTTATCCGTACCTGCATACACAAAACACAAAAACAAGCATATCTTTGCCATTTTTAGTATGTTTTTGGTCATTTAGGGTCATTTTTGGTGTTAACGGATATGTGTATTTTACACTTATCAAAATTCCCCAAACTAAACGATTGCGTGTCCTCACGCAATATTACATGCCTTATAACCAAATACCTCAAAACTTCCCCAAACTAAACCTTTGAAAAGTAGCAAAGATTTTTGTTGAGAGAGCTAAGAGATCACAAGTTATAAAACACCCGATTTCCCATTTTCAAAGATTTTTTTATTTTTTATGATTTTTCTTGATAGACTATCTAACTACAACTTATTCTTGTGTGACATAATGTATTGTTTTCATTACCTTGGTGGTAACTTTAAGGATCATGGAACAAAAAGCACAATTAAGTGTCTAAAAGATAACTTCATCATTCCTGATTTTTCACTTTTCCCATACTAAGCTTAAAAATAAGATCACCGTTAAGTACGAGCTAAGATGCTAAGACTACTTATAATTACAACTTGTGAATTTCTCTTCCCGACATAAATCATATATTTAAGTGTGTGTGCTCAAATTAATTTAAACCATTAAATCCACAAATTTAGATAGTTGAAATCCGACTAAGCTTTAATTTCGCGATGCCAATAGCTTTACACATGGGCCCTTTTGGGCTAATAGTTGTTATATGAGTCACTTTGTGCCAAGATCAGAAAGACTTCAAAGAACCAAAAAACCCTACCTTAGCTAAGACATCGTTAGTTCACTTGTCCCATGCTCATGACTTTACTTCTCTAACATCCCACCGTCATCGGGTATGTGTAGGCTTTTCGACACCCGCCATCGGTGAAATTAGCTATAATCCGCGAGAACGCATGAACTTCGATGAAAAAAGCCTATGTGACTTTTGCAAACCTTAGTTCAAAAGAAATACCTTGGATTTTAGAAAAAAAACTTTTTTACTATTATTTTCTAACTTGCAACATTATTATTACTATTTACATTATTAGGCTAGGAACTGGCTATTCACTTTCTATTCGACGACACATCGGCACACGGCGTCTCCGACAAGAGTTCGTCATTTAGACTTATGTGTGTTGATACCAACCCTAAATATACAATACCTCCTCGCCTGTTCTGTCTTCGAGATGGTCACATTGGGAGCGAACCGACAAATGCCCATGTACTTTATTGCGATGGAGTTTGTATATTAATTATTAACACTAAGGATTTATAACGTGCATCCTTTTTATTTACCAACTACACACACACACACACACACACACACACACACACACACACACACATATATATATATATATATATATATATATATATATATATATATATATATATATATATATATCGTTTATTTATCTCTTTTTAATTAATTAAATCAACACATTATTTTCTGCAAATAGAAAATTTTCGTTTAGAAAACCAAAGTATAGAACTTTGAACTAAAAATTCTTATTTACCAAACTAGTTTGTCTTCATCATTGATAAAGCTTTTTTCTCTGAATATGCTGTATTAGACTTTTAAGAGTAAACTCTAATTTGTAAAAATTAAAAGAGAACACGCTATAATTAATTCATTTTAAGAACTATGGAGAAGAAAAACCACAAGTTAGTCTTATAAGCTTTAAGTTTTCCAAAATAACTTTGTTTAGCATCCTAACTAGTAATCAAACACGTATATTCTCTTATTCTGTTGCTAACTGGTAAAGAATTTTAAGGTGTAATAGAATTTCGCAAATACTTCGCCCAATATAAAATCCTAGATCTCGGGCATATTTTAAAGTGTCTATTGAGGATTAGCACAAGTCCTTCAATTTACTAATTGATTTCAAGTCTAGCATGTTCGTAAAGTTCTACATGATACTAGCACGAATAATCACGTCATTAATGTTAAGGGAGAAAAGCTGAGCAGCGTCGTACTACACGTACGATCGGGTCTATGAGAAAGATGTTTACTTGTCTTATTCGTTACCAACGGAAAATCTAACATTGTGTTTCTAACTGTCTTAGTTGTCTAATTTATAATATATATATATATTTTTTTCTTTTTAACTACTAATATTTTTTTTTTTTTTTTTATTTTTTTTATACAAATAAGATCTTAAAAATTTAAATTTTTTGCTATTTTTGTAGTTATATCATGATTACGTTTTGCCTAAATAGCGATAACCCACTATGCCCATGAATCATGAATTGTCAATTACTGGAAAGTAAGCGCGAATGATTGTAGATAGATCTATTTGGGATTGACCTCCCCGTTCGGGTGACTAGCTATCACTGGAAACGGGTACGTGAGAACAAAAAAAATAAGCAGGTAACATCAAATCGATAGATTCCCTCCCCAAACTAAAACGAAACATTGTCCTCAATGTTTAAGGCCGGGTCTCTACGTTAATCTAAGCCGTTTATGAATTATGCAAAGATAAACGTGAATCGATAAGATGAAAGGATATCGGATCTCCCCAAACTAATTTCACACAAAGGATGAGAAGCTCGAGTGAAACGGGATACAACACCGGACACGAGAGGCTTCAGAAATTGTTGGGTTAATCCTGCAAAAATGCACAAGAACAAAAAACAAACAACAAAAAACCGGAAGAGGATAGCCACAACACATCACAACACATTAAAAATAGAAAGAAAAATAGAAAAGGATAAGCATGGGGTGAACTCCCATGAAGCGGCTTGTTTTATGTTACCAAGTCGCAAGCTTGACTCGATCCCTGAATTTAATTGTCCTTAGGGAAAGTTTGGAGATCCGGGATAACCAATGGTGGTGTATCCTCTCCATAGTAATGCTTAAGACGGTGGTAGTTGACTTTGAAATTTGAACCATCGGGATGAGACAATTTGGCTGTGCCATTAGGAAAAAACTTGGTAATGTGAAAGTGGTCCGGACCATCGAGGACTGAGCTTTTCGGAGAAAATCTTTAACTCGGGGAGTTGAAAGTAAGACTTGCATTCACGCTCCAACCATTAAATATGTTTCGATGTCTTGATCTTGTTGAGTCGTGAAGTTTCTGCGTCTTCTCCTTGTAGATTAAGAATTCTCATAAGCTGATCTCGAAGCTCGTAAGTTCGTTAAGTTGGAGCTTTCACGATGATCACCCTAACGGTCTTTGATATCTGAAGTTGGCATGCTTAAGAGCCCTATATGCCTTGTGTTCTAGCTCAACTGTGGTAAATGACACGATCTTCATTAAACTAGCTGCTGTTGGGCGTGCAATGATTGGAGTCTTGTAAGCGGTTCGGAATGCCCACAATGCATCGTCTAACTTGTCTGACCATGAGGTACGATTTTCTCCTACCGTCCTTTCTAAGATTCTTTTAAGACCACGATTGCGTCACTCGCGACCCCTTTTTGACGCCCTAGTTTGACGGGTGGTTAAGCTCGGTAGAAAAGATGATGTGTGACACCATATTTAGACATACCTTTATCAAAATTTGTCTCCCGTTACGCAGAATGGGGCCCACGATCGCTTGATGATACGCTCTTGGTCTGCACCTAAATCGGGAGAAAGGGATTTCAAATTTTGACAAACTTACTCTTAGCATCAGTGTGGGGAGGCGCCTGGCTTCAAAACCCATGATGAAAGATAATCGATCTGCTACACGTATTGTATTTGTTTCATCTAGACGACGGGAAAAGGTCCCTAATCAATACCCCATCTTACATTGAAAAATTTCACAAACTTGGGATTACATTTCTGAGGCATTCTCATCACGATGGAATTTTGCCTTGTTCTTTTTGACATGCAATTCACAAGTTTGCTCAATTCGTAAGCATCCTTATAAAATCGTAGCGACAAAGAAACCGTACCATCAAATACTTGTCCTGAGCAGGTGTATTAGCACTATGATGGCCCCCTGTGTGTCCTTCATGACAAGATTAAGAATTTCAAGAGCTTTTTGGGCAAATACACACATACGGATGATTTGATCCGCATCATGTACGAACGTAGATAGGGATCAACAAAAGTAATGCTCTTTCATCCTGAATAAACTTCCTCTGTTGTTGAGTTATGACATTCCGTTTGATGAGAAAAGTTCCCCGCGTGGTAATTTGTATTCGGGTCAAACCACGGGTACTTTGATTATCATGAGAAGTCACGTTTTCATGTTTCAACGAGGAAATTTCATTAATCTCTTAGGATTCAAAAAACATTTCTCATATGGGTTTTCAAACGTGTGAGAGGTGCATCAATCTGTGTAATTTTAGCTCCTTTGGTATTCATCACTTTAAGTCCAAATTCCTGGGAGAAGTAAGAACCATTTAAAGCAATCTTGCTTTGGCATCTTTCTTGTTGAAGAGGTATTTCAAAGCAGAGTGGTCTGTGTAAACAACACTTTTGTTCATGATAAGATATGATCGAAACTTCTCAAAAGCGTAAACTACTGCAAGCATCTCTTTTTCGGTTGTTGTGTAATTCGATTCTGCTTCGGTCATCGTTTTGCTCGCATAATGAATTGGTCTAAAATGCTTCTCAATCCTTTGCCCTAGAACCGCACCTATTGCATAATCACTTGCATCACACATGATTTCAAAAGGTTGGTCCCAATTCAGAGCAATGAGAATTGGAGCTTCGGTTAACTTCTTTTTCAATGTTTGAAAGGCTAGAATGCAATCTTCCGAGAAGATAAAAGGAGTGTTTTTCTCTAAGAGATGGGTCATGGGTCGAGAGATTTTCGAAAAGTCTTTGATAAATCTTCGATAAAAACCAGCATGCCCGAGAAAACTTCGAATTCCCTTAACGGTAGTTGGGTGAGGTAGCTTAGAAATCACATCGATCTTAGCTTTGTCGACTTCAATTCCTTTCTTCGAGATCTTATGTCCGAGTACGATACTTCTTTCATCATGAATGGGCTTTATCCCTATTAGAGCCTAGTTGGTTGTCTTCACACCGTTTAAGCATTTTTTCTAGATTGGTGAGGCACGTAGAAAAAGAATTTCCAAAAACCGAGAAATCATCATGACAAGAATCCCTTGTCTTTTCAATCTTGTCATGAATATTGCCATCATATACACCTTTGAACGTGCCTGGTGCATTGCCATAAGCCAAAAGGGCATGCTACGATAAGCAAGACGTTCCGTTAGGGGCTAGTGTGAATGTGGTTTTTTCTTGGTCATTTGGATCAATTAGAATTTGGAAATAACCCGAGAAACCGTCGAGGAAACAATAGTACTCATTTCCTGCGAGTCTCTCAAGCATTTGATTCCTATGGACGGAAAGGGAAATGGTCTTTTCTTGTAGCTTCGTTCAACTTGCGATATCTATGCATACTCTCCATCCTGTTACAAGTCTTGTTGGCACTAATTCGTTATCATCATTGGTTACTACGGTCATTCCTCCTTTTCTTAGATTACACAGTGTATGGCTCACCCAAGGTCTATCTCAGATTGGGCTGTTGATCCAAATCATAGCGTCTCAAGAAGTTTTTCAACCTCTTTTTTAATGACATCATGGATCTTTGGATTAACCCTTCTCTGATGTTGGACCGCTGGTTCATAGTCGTCTTCCATTAGAATTTTATGAGAACAAAATTCTGGGTTAATACCCTTAATGTCAGAGAGCTTCTAAGCAATTGCTTGCTTTCGGGATTCTACGAACCTTTTTGAGAGACGGTCTCTGTCTCATATCGCCTCAAATTCTTTGGCAATTATGAAAGGAACTTGTTGTTATCGTAAAAAAATGCGTATGCGGATAGGTGGTAAGTCCTTAAGTTCAACTTCGGGAGGTTCATTGATTGAAGATTCGGTAGATTTACAAACTTTAAGCTCTTTCTTGATTTCTGGTAAGTATTTTCCTTGATTTAGTGACGGCGAAGGATCACTATTGAGAAGAGATTTGAGAAGGAGAATGTCCCCCTCTGGGTCATAATAAGCTTCGTCAACTTCCGGTGAAGTTGGATCATCGGCTATAGCAAGAAAAGTATTAGCTTCTTCCAAAAGGAGAAAATCACTATCCCCGAAAGGAGTGAGAGTCGGAGAAGAATTTGAAACAATCGGATCGTATCCGGGAGAAGGATTGCCATACGCAACTGAGTCGGAAAAATCTAAGACTTCTTGTGAGTATTCTTCCAAACCGTAAACATCAATAAGATCACACTTTTATTCAACGATTCGAGATTGTTGTACGAAATAGAAGGCGTCTTCCACCACATTTAAGGGAAGGTTAAAGAATTTGATCATCATTCTAAGCGTCATCTCTCCTTCTACACAATCAATTAAAGCATGTGCTTCTTGTCCTAAAGAAAAGGTCTCTCGAGTTATCAACGGTTACTCGAGGATTGCTAAGAATATCAGAATCAAACAAAGTCGGCCGGAGAAAAGAAAACTTTCCTACCTAATACAAATAATGTTCTCAGGCCTACACGGTTGGTTTGCGAAGAAATTGTTCGGTCGACTAATTTCTAACACCAGGTTCTCGTTATCATTTAGCCTGGGAGTCAAGCTTTTTCCAAATGGAAAGAGGCCTTGAGATTCTATGCCGTGAGACATCCTGAGATACGGCTGTAGAGGGTAAGCAATTATCAACTCGGAAAAATACATGGGATATGAAATCGATCGGGTCACCTAGCTTCTCCGAAAGCTTTTTGAGGAACAACCGCCCACTCAATTTTCATTCAAAGGATTCTTGTTAACTCGACTTAACCTTGTCATTTGGTATTAAGCATCTTTTATTGAACATCGGAGTAAACTTTGGCATTATGAATAAGAGCACTCCGCTCAGAAACTTAGCTCAAAGTGAAGATTTACGGAAAATTTCCAAAAACTTTGAAGCTAGGATATCACTGTTCCATTTTCATTTGAAGTTTCTCTTTTTGCAAGTCTTGAAGGGTAAGACGTGAGAAAACTTTGTCTTGCGGTTCTGTTTGACGCAGAAAAGGAAGGCTTCTTTGATTGGTTCTTGGTTTTTGTTTTGATCTCTCGTGGACCGATAAGAGGGCTTGGATGTCTTCGGTGCTAGGTAGCTCATATCCTTTGTCACCTCGGGTTCCTTCGTCTCGCCACCAACCTCCAGGGCCTGGTGGAACTTGGAGGTCGTTTATGTATGAGACACCACCTTTCGTTGTCGGTGTATATATGGCGCTTGGCGTTGTTCTAGGATTTGGGAATGGTATTGCTTTTCGGTAACGAACTTGAGAACTTGTGAGAGTTTGGTTCGTGTTATGGATGAGTTGTGCATGAAACTTAGCATCATCTGTTTTAAAATCAACTTGTCTGTTCTTTTGGTGAATCAGAGTCTGGTAGTACTCTGTTGAAATGTGCATTTTGGTTTCTTGATCAAATTATCAACTTCATTTGCAAGTTATTTCATCGCGTTCTGCATCATTGCCTTAGCATTACTTTCAAAATCCCGTTTTAGAAACACCGTGTGGAATTTGTGAAACGGGATTGGTAAAGCTTGATTAACCAAAGGTTGATTTGGTGGTTTGGTTATGGTGGGGCTTGACTAAACGGCTCCTTGATTGTCGTTGTTTGACGGGTTTTGGTTTGAAAGTTGCGTTCCCTCGGTTTTGATTCGAATTGAAATTGTTTCCTTGATATCGGTTTTGGTTTCCTTGGTTGTTTTGAACATTTGGTTGATTAAAACCGGGTGGTCTCATTTGGTTTGCTAAATTAGGAGGATTTTCTTTGACAAAATTGCAACGGCGGCTGGTTTGTGAATTGATGATATTATCATGAAAAAGGGGGAAAATCGTTCCTTGTTATGGACACATTGTTGAAAATTATGGTTTGAACCACATGTGACACAAACTCCTCGACTGCTATGACGGTTAGCAGGTAGCAGGAGTATAACATTCTTTTCCACTAATCGCTTTCTCTAATCGGCGGCTCATTCGATATTCATTTTGTCTTCATGTAAAAGCCTGGTATTTGTTGGATCTCAAAAGAATTATCGGAAGGTGAAGAAGTAGAAGATGGAGCATTCGCGTTAGATCGCACTGATCATTTTCGGACGACTTCTTGCATAACTATTTAGATTTACTCTGCAAGAATGGCCCGGTAAACCTTCTGAGGCCCTGCTGTGTTCTAGAAATATTGCCCACCCGCGGCGGACATCTAAAAGCCTCTTGATCATTGGTATTCGCTGAAAGGAACTGGTGTTTTTTAAAAAGAAATAAAAAAACGAGGTCATCAACGTTAGGCTTTTAATCCGAGCAGAAAACATGATAGATGCACATTGACAAAGAAGTCTTTGAAACGTTCCCATGCTTCGTTGATAGGTTTCATTTGGTTGTCATTGGTTAGAAAGTAGTGTTTTGGTTCAGAAGGTACGTTGTGTTCGAGGTGGACATTCGCATTTTTGGTTTATGAATTTTGAGACAAGATCATCCCACGGTTATGTAATTGATCTAGGGGGTTCCTTATGAACCAATTCTTGGGCTTTCACCGTTTCTCGAGAGAAAGGAAAAAGCAAAAGCTTAATCGAAGTGTTCGGAACTTCGGGATGTCTAAACGTAGAAGTAACCTTGTTGAAAAATCGAAGGTGGTTATGAGGGTCTTGTCTACCCGTGAACTTATTACTTTGCACAAGGTTGATCAAAGGTTGTTTAAGCTCAAAATTGTTTGCATTTATCGGTGGAACAACAATTGCATCTTCGTATCCCTCGATGGGAGCTTGTAGCATTTGAGCCATGGTACGATTGTCGGCCATTGGAAACTCGGGTTCCTCAACAATAACCGTTGTTAATTGTTGTTGTCGAAGAGACGATTTCGAATTACGAGCTTTGAGGCGTGTTTTGAGATCGAGTGCGCATGCACTAAAAATAAAGAAATTAAAAAGCAAACAAAAATTACACTAATTTTTTTGGATTTTTGAATTTATATATATATATATTTTTTAACAAAGTATTTTAAACGGATACACGGAAGACAACTTAAATCCAAATAATCAACTTACTTCACGGTAACTCTCAAAAATTTCTTTTCAAAAGTGGGGGAAAAAGCCGTACTTGTAGTGACACAAATGGGCAAGTTTTGATCTTTGGTTCGATTTGGGAACTTTTCAAGTTCACCGGAACTTATTTATGATAATACCTCAATTGAAGGTATTATATGTTGGTGTTCGTTTACCAACTTTGTGTATTTTTTTATTTTTTAAAGGACAATTTTTTTATATTTTTGATTTTTTTTATATGATAACTATACTAAAAAGAAAAAGAAAATATTTTTTACTTTTTATATTTTTTAATTTTTTTGATTTTTGAAATATTTAACAAAAATGAAACTTTCGAGGACGAAAGGATCTTCAAACCAAATCAACAAACGTAAAACGAAGGTATCTTAAACACAAGTCCCCGGCAGCGGCGCCAAAAACTGATTGTTAATAAAATACACTAATAAAATATACGATATAATACCACAAGAGCAATTAAGAAAATTCCCTAAGGAAAATTCACTCTTAAAAGATATATATATAATATATAATACGTATATTTAACCGGGAAGTATGATCACCCGGGTCGTTTCCCCAACGACTTGTGAAATTGAAACCTTGCTTTAGCTTGGATTGTGATTTGAATGAGAGAAAAGATATTTTTGAGTTTCTATAACTACTAATTAAAAGCAACAATTAAAATGAACAATTAAAAGCTATTAAACACTTAAACAAATTAACGGAAGCAATTAAAAGCGACAAATAAGCAAATATACTAAATTTAACTCCTAAAAATGTAAACTAAATTTCTAAACCTAAATTAGGACAAAAGAAAATTTTAAGAAAAAGAAAAACATTTTTTTTGATTATTTTTGAATTTATTATGAATTAAAAAACTATCGTCGTGTTTTAGATTCTATTTATCCTAAAAAATAGTACAAATTAAGTACTATAAATTTAGGGAACTAAATGTGTATTTTAAACTTAGAAAAAATCATAAAATATCAGTAAAAAACTCAAGGAAAACTTTTTTTTTAATTATTTTCTAAAATTAAAATTTCCATTTCGTTTTAAACTTAAAATTACACAGTCTCAAAACGAGTATGTAGAAAATTAAAATTTAAAGTGGCTGGAAATGATTTTTCTTAATGTAAAACCTAAAGGTATTTTTTATTAAACTAAAAATATTTTTTTGTAATTTGCTCTGAAAACTTTTTTCTCATTTTTTATGTATTTTTCTACGATTTTAACTTTCGAAAAAATCCTACAAAAAATAAACGTATTCATGGGAAAAAAAATGTGAAAAATTCAGGAAAAGTCTATAAAGTTATAAGGATTTAAGGAAAAATAAGAAGAAGCTAACAGCTTAACTAATAAGCCGGGTAAAAGCTTAAATAAGCTACGGCTTATAAATGGGGCTTAAGCCCAAATTGTGTTTATTAAATAAAAGAAAGGAGATATAAACGGATGAGCTAATGAAGCATGATGGTTAACACGTTGGGTCTATAAGCAGGAGGTCTAGGGTTCGAGGTTGGTATACACCCTTTTTGCACCTTTTTTTTATTTTTCACTTTTTGCAAAAACTAAGAATTGGATTTTAAAAAGGACACAATTATAAGCACTTTTAATAAATGGAACATAAGCTCAAACTCAAAAACAAGCTCAGAAAGAGCTTATGAAGTTCTGCCTTCAGTAAGAAGGCTTTTGAGCTATTTTAGCTTATTTGGACTAAAAGCTTTGCACAAGCTTCATTATAAGCTCAAATTCAAAAATAAAAGAAGTTCTGGATAGCTTATAATGAGTATAAGCTAATCCAAACAAGCTACTTAACTAGAAATTACTTAAAGCTAATTGAAACTGAAGATCAATTAGGCAAACTCAGGCACTAGCAAAAAGGCTTAAAAATCTAATAAGCTAAATAGGTTAAATAAGCTATAAGATAATCTAAGCTTTTGAAAACTAAGCTACCTACATATAAGCAATGAAAACAAATCATAAAATCAAGTACTATAAGCTAAAATTCCTAATTAAGAAGCTAAAATCTAGACACTACTGTTTTTGGCTTTTTTGGCTAATTAATGACTTTTTAAACTTAAATGTACCTAGGTAAATAAGCTAGTAAATGAAAACTAAGACTTGATTTTACTTAAGCTATATCTAATCTATATTTAACTTGAATTTAAGAACCTAAATCTTAAAATTATTAGCTAAAATGAATAAAAATGACAGCAGTAGTAACTACTTTAGTTACTACTGGTGCACTTGACAATAATGCAAGAAACAAATGTGCAGGTATCCTAGAGGGGTAACCTGTACTTAAACACTCTACTTGAGTATGGCTAAACACAAATCAAGCACAAACAAAACCTTAGATAGCTTGGTTCAAAATTTTCACAAGTGAAACCACAAGGGAAATTCCCCTGGTGCTGAAACATACATATTAAGCCCTATCTTTTTAATTTTTGAAAACTAACTTTTAAAAACTCTTTTCCTATTGGTTATAAGAGAAATTTAAGCTGACTCAAATAACTTGCACAAAAACCTTTGACTTTTTGAGGTCAAAACAGCTAATGCCAAACACTCCTTAAGGAATTGACAAATTTCATTTGAGCTTATAATTTTGAAAGCTAATTAACAAGACTTAAGTACCAGATTATTAACAGCTTATAACTACCTTTAAAACATTGATTCTAAAACAACTAGATAAGCTAAAATCAAGGTTTAATGACTATGCTAACTAATTTTTTAGGTTTTTAAGGTTTTTAAGACAGATTATGAAATACTATTATTTATAACTTATAAGCTAAAAACAGATTAAAATTAATATCCAATAAGCAAGATTAACACAAATAAGCTCAAATAAGGAACTAAATTAAGCTAATAGCTGATCTTTACTAATAACACGTTATATTAGCTAATCTATGTGTGAAAATACAATGAAAGCTTAAAGGAGAACTTACTTGAAGCTTAGTCTTTATACAATATGTGAGCTATTAGGCTTTTTAGAGCTTATCTACTAGCTCTGGCACGCGGTATTCACAACTAAGGGTATGAATGTCATGGGAAACGCGCTAACTTTCCGTTATAATTGGTTCGCTTACAAAAGCTCATACGTCTCATTATATAGTTAACGGTGTGATTAAACTGATTTTCATGAATTATGAGTTTATTAAGGCTTGTTAAAGCTCAATCTAAGCTTATCGACGTAGAGAGCTTATGAAGAGTTTATTAAACTCGTAACATGACATTTCATTTTAATGCTTTTAAGTAAAAACAGTTTATATAAAAGAGAAACGTTGATTTCATTAATTGAAAAGAGATTCCCATACTTTTGAAAGGGGAATATTACGAATACAGCATAAAATAACGGATTTACATAATATAAGTACTACTAAAGTTTACTAAAAATTATGCTAAACTAAAATACTAATAAATAAAAGTACTGAAAAAAACTAGGTGGTGAGTGTGGTGATAGTGAGCTCATTTATAGGCTTGTTGTTGAAGATTCTAGGCTTGCCTTGCTTCCAAAGTCTTTTCAATCATGCCCCCGAACATTTTTCAATGATTGGCAAATCTTATAAGCGTTAGTAAGGTAGCTCACAGGATTGCCAGCGGGCAGATCCCTGATTGAGACACCTTGTGTGTCTTGTAGGCATAATTTAGTGTAAGAAAATAGTCCCTTGTGTTCTTTGCCATAGCAACGTAGTAAGCCTTTTGCTTGGTTGTGAGCTAAGAAAGTTTGATTTGACCCTTAATTATCTGCTATTTTGTTGTTGAGCCTCTTGAATTGTCGTCTATGTCCCTCAATTTCAAAAGCCCTTAGATTTACCTTGGTTGGGTGAACATGGGGATGGAAGCATGACACAGTAACATGTTCGCGCCCTTTATAACTGTAAACGGGGTAAAATAGATCTTAAACTTAGGGCTTTTTTGCAAGATTGTCTCTGTTGTTGGTGTTTTTAAAAGAGTAAGGTGGCTGTTAAAGGACTTTCCATGAGAATGACAGAAATGGTCCTTGTGCTTTTATAACTAGTGGTGTATTGGGCTAGGCGCAATAGGCTTTTGGGTTCACGGTCAGGTAATGATCCATTTAGGTTTAGGGACCATTTGTGTGATTTTTGAAACTTAAGGGACTTTGCATATTTGGTCCTTGACTTTATTTTCTCTCTTTCAAGTTATAAATAACTTTCGGAAATTGCAAGATTGGCCCTTGAAGATGAAAATTGGCTAAGGCTTTGGATCTTTGGCTTCTTTTTGAACTCTTCTGATTCTCGTGCCCGTGTTTGCTTGCTTTTGATTGTTTTCTTGTGATTTTTGACTTATCCATACCTGCATACACAAAACACAAATACAAGCATATCTTTGCCATTTTTGGTCTGTTTTGGGTTTAATTGGGTTATTTTAGGTATAAATGGATATGTGTATTTTACACCTATCAAAATTCCCCAAACTAAACGATTGCGTGTCCTCACGCAATATCACATGCCTTATAACCAAATACCTTGAAAATTCCCCAAACTAAACCTTTGAAAAGTAGCAAAGATTTTTGTTGAGAGAGCTAAGAGATCACAAGTTATAAAACACCCGAATTCCCATTTTCAAAGTTTTTTATTTTTTTATTGATTTTTCTTGATAGACTATCTAACTACAACTTATTCTTGTGTTGACTTAATGTATTGTTATCATTACCTCATTGGTAACTTTAAGGATCATAGAACAAAAAGCACAATTAAGTGTCTGAAAAGATAACTTCATCATTCCCATGGAAACTAAAGCTTAATCTATCTAAAGCTATATCTAAACTATGAGCAAACTGAATTTTAAAACCTAAACCTAAGTTTCCTAGCTAAAATGAAATCTGATAATGACAGCAGTGGTAAGTTACCACTGCTGATGCAAATGGCAAAACCAAGCACAAATGCAGGAACCTTATGAGGTTAAACCTGCACTTAACACTTTTATTGAGTGTGTTGAAACTCAAAACAAACAAGTACTAAAGCTCACAAGAGCTTGCATCAAATTAAGCAGGCAAGACTTAAGCTATAAACTCCCCTGGTGCAGGCACACCTAAATTAAGCCATAACTTCTTAATTTTTAAAATCTAAATTCTAAAAACTCTTTTCCTAATGATTATAAGTGAAATCAAAGCTGACTCAAACAAATTGCACAAATTCCTTTCACTTTTGATTGTCAAACAAGGTTAACCCAAACACCTCTTAAAATTATGACAGAATTAAAAGAGCTTTAAATATGCTAATCCATTTGACTAAACCTTGATTCCAGACATTAGTGAGCTTATACAAAGCTTATGAAACATGATTAAACAGCTAAATAAGCCAAAACCTAAGATCTACAACTAATGCTACTTATAATTTTTTTTTTGGTTTTTATGATTTATGACAGAAATTGAAATCTAAAGTTCTACATTAACTAAGCTAGACATGAATAAAAATAGATTATTAAGCACACATTAGATTTATGAAAACACAAATAAGCACAACAATCAATAAGTAACAACTAATAAGCAAGTGAGCAAATATTAAGCTAGTAATCAAAAGGAACAAGGAATTTAAATAGGAAACTTACACAAGCTCCAGCTAAACAGAAGCAAAAACTTAAATAGCAGCTACAAGCTCTAGCTTATCCAAATGGATAAACTAGTATAAGTCCATGGGAGCTCATCCATGTTTAGCTCCCCTTCCATTTAGTCTTTTAAAAAAATCCTAGTAAGGGACAAGGTATTTAAACTAGTTTTCTTATTTAATTAAATAGACTGAATTAAGCTCAATTAGAGCATAGTAGACTAGTAAGTAGCCTTTTGATAAGCTATGAGATTATACTTAATATTTAAAAGAAAAAATGAGAACTTAAAAGTGAAGATAAAACAAAGTTACACTGATTTTTATTAATGAAAACTAGATTACAATGCTGAAAAGAGGAAATTACAAGACATTTAAGAAAAATTACATTTTAGCTAAATAGGAAATTTTAAGCTACACTAAAAGCTACTAACTACTATCTGTGTGTGTGATAGTGTGGGCTATATATAGCCTTGTAGAGAACCTTCTAGGCACTTGCTTGCATCCCAGACCTCCTTTCCAAATCATTTGCCGTTCAAATTCTCAATCAATGGAGAGCTAAATCTAAGCCCGTTTGATCAAGTGAAAGTCACAACACGGATGTGCCAAGCTAGGCAAATCCTCCCTTTGATGTGACGTCCTTGTGCTAGTTATATGAGTGCTTCCAGTATAAAACCCCTTTTCTTTTGTGCTTTCTCTACATCCACGTGGCTTGATAGCTTGAGAGAACCAATAAGAGCTCTTGATTTGACTTATTTCTCCCTGCCATTGTGTTTATTGTCCCATGAATTGTCCTTTTTGACCTCCAATTGGTAAAAGCCCTCTCATCTGACTGCGTGGTGAATTTTGGGACGATGAATGAACAATGTTCATTTCTTCGCGCCTTTTTTTCTTTTTAACTGAATAAGGGTAAATTCGTTTGAAACTTTGGAGTATTAGCAAATATGGTCCCTCTCTTTGGTTTATTAAAATCCTAGTGTAAAATAACTTTTTTCCAAAGATTTTGCAGTTTAAGTCCCTATGTTTAATAAAAGGGAATTGGGCTTAGTGTTGGGCTTTTGTAATGGGCCTTGTATTCGGGTAGGGATTTAGGTAAATTTAAGGCCCATTTAGCTTTTAGGGATCATTTGTGTAAACTTTTGAAACTTAAGGGACTTAAATGGAATATTTTAGGATTTTTCCTTTTGTGTTGACTTTGACCAAAGTTGACTGAGAGTTGATTTTCTTTGACTGTTTGACCATATTTGCTGAGCTTCCAGCTTATTGTAACACACTCCATCCAATTATCCCTGTGTCCGTGATTTGCCATTATATTGACGGTTTTTCTTGGATTTTTGATATATCCTTACCTCAACACACAAAACACAAAAACAATATATTTTTGGCCATTTTAAGTATATTTTTTTTATTCAATTTAGGGCTATTTTTGGTGTTAACAGATATGTGTAAAATTTTTACACTTATCAAAATTCCCAAACTAAACGATTGCGTTCCTCACGCTATATTACATGCCTTATTAACCAAATATCACAAAACTTCCCGCCAACAAACCTTTGAAAAGTAGCAAAGATCTAGTTTGAGAGATGCTAAGAGATCACAAGTTTATAAACAACGCCCGAAATCCATTTTCAAAGATTTATTTATTTTTTTAATGATATTTTTCCTTGATAGACTATTTAACAATAATTATTCTCGTGTTGACATAGTGATTGTTGATCATTACTCATTGGAAACTTTAAGGATCATAGACCAAAAAGCATAAATTAAAGTGTCTAAACGATAACTTCATCTCCTCTGATTTTTCACTTTTCCCATGCTAAGCTTAAAAATAAGATCACTGTTAAGTACAAACTAAGATGCCAAAGACATACTTATTATTTACAACTTGGGAATTCTCTTCCGACATAAATCATATATTTAAGTGTGTGTGCTCAAATTAATTTAAACCATTAAATCCACATACACATGGGCCTTTTGGGCTAATATGTTAATCACTTAGTAAGATCACAACTCAAAGCAAACAAAAACCTCCACTAGCAATACATCCGTTGGTTCACTTGTCTCATTAATGACTTTCTTCTCTAGCATCCTACCGTCATCAGATAAGTGCTAAGGCTTTTGACACCCCATCCGGAGAATAATAATCGAGACGCATGAACTTCCGATGAAAAAGCCTTGTAGACTTTTGCAAACGTTAGTTCAAAAGAATACCTTGGTTTTAGAAGAATGAAACTTTTACTATTTATTTTCTAACTTGCAACATAATTATTACTATTTACATTATTAGGCTAGGAACCGGTATCAGCACTTTCTTTCTGACAACATCGGCCCTCGCCTCCCGACAATAGCTCGCTTACTTATTATGATACCAACCTTAAAAATATACATCCTCCACCCTTTCTTTCGATGTCACATCGGGAACTGAACCGACAAATGGCCAAGTAACTATATTGCGATGGATTTGTATATAATTATTAAAACTAAGGATTTATAACTTTTGCATCCTTTTATTTCACACAACTAAACCAACATACATTTTATTTATTTAATTTTTTATTTTATATAATTTTTTATAAATTAACTACATAATTTTACTAATAACACATTATATTTTTTTGCAATAGAAAAATTACGTTTTATAAAAAACCAAAGTTAATAAACTTTAACCAAGATTCTTAGTATACAAATGATGTTGACTTCATCATGATAAATTTTTTTCTCAAAATACGTTATTAACTTTAAGAGTAAAACTCAAATTATGTAAAAATTAAAGAAAGAACACGATATATTAATCATTTTTAAAAACCATACAACTTTATTTATTAAACATTTATATATAGAGATGAAACAAGCTAATGGGAGAAAAAGCCATAATTAATACATATGAGCTTGAAAGAGAACCAACTATTCTACGTTTAGCATCATGACTTATAAATAACACTATCATTTCTTGTTCTAGCCTATATAAAATCCAACTCGGCATATTTAAAATCTACTTGAGATTAGCACAAGTCTTCATTTACTAATGATTCAAGTCTAGCATGTTTAAAGTCTACATGAGACTAGCATAAACTATCATCATTAATTGTTAAGGGATAAAGCTAGAACTCTACACGTTCGATCGGGTTAAAAATTACTTCTTATTCTCACCAACGGAAAACCTACATTTGTGTCTTAAACACTTATTTTATTTTATTATTATTATTATTTTTTTTACAAATAAGATCTTAAAAATTTAAAATTTTTGCTATTTTTGTGGGAAAACGGGTACGTGA
>BQNB010128384.1:0-19286 GCA_026074375.1 Tanacetum coccineum
TTTAATTTCTGTTTTGCTATTATGTAAATCTTAGCTTAAAATGATTTGTGATATCACCTAATAAGCTCATTAAACTCTAATAAGTTAGTTCATATTCAGTTTAGCTTGTTTTAAGCTAAACTGAATAAGTCATTCACCACAAATCCACTCAAATCAACTGAATAAGCCACTTGGAAGATAAGCCAGAAAGGGAAGGGCTTATAGTGCTTATTCAGAGCTTATATTTTAAGCTAGCTTGTAGATCTAAGCTCTCTAAGAGCAATTTTTGATCCCTGTTTGAGCTGGGATCAAGGTACACTATCCTTTACTCTTTTAGCTTAAATTTCTGTTTTAGCTTATTGTTCTGCTTATCTGCTTAATCTATGTTTATTGTTTCTTATTAGCGCTTATATGTCTTAGTTTAGCTATTATTGTCTTAAATATTAAGTTTTCATCATTAGGATTAGTGTTATTCTAGTTTTATATCAAATTGCTTATTTCTTAGTTAAATCTGCCTATAAGCTTAGCTTATTTCCTTGTGCTTATTCTCTTAGGGTAATTGCTTATTTGTCTCTTAGTATCTTAGTTCTTTAACTGTTTTTGTAATTCATAGCTTAAGTTAGTCTATTGCTTAAAAATGTTAAATCTAATATTAAAGGGGTTTTGGGATAAGGAGGATTGATAGGGTATAATCATGTTTAACTTGCTCTAGGCAATCAAGTCAGTTTCGTAACCTTTAAAATGTTCTAAATAATAGATTTCATAAGCTCAAACTAGGTTTTGATAAGTTTTCTAGTTCAGTTTATCAATACTTCAAGTTTGTCAGTTTATAAATGACTTAAACTGCTTATTTTGTGAATTCTCTTAAAATCCTAATTGAGGTATTGTTTTTGTGAGCAAAATTGATTTCTAATGCATCATTTCATATTTGTTTTGAGTCAAAAGATTCAGGAAAAACCTTTAGAGTTTTCTTAATAAAAAACAGTTTTGGAGTAACAGTTGGTTTTTGTCTAAAAATCCTTATTTGCAGATCACATTGTGGTTAGAATTTAGCTTCACTTTGATTGATGTTGGTTGCTCTTAGCTTATTTTGTTTTACCTTTAGCTTATTCAGTCTTAAAAAGCATAACAGTTTAAGCTATGTGCCCCTAAGTCTTATTTAAGCAATTGTTACCCTTTTCAGCTTTTTAAGTCCATTTATTAAAGTTGCTTATTTTTACCAGGTTTATAGCTTTTTCAAAAAGAAAACTTAAAAAAATGTTTTTCAAAAAAAATGATGTCACGGGACTCGAACCTGTGACCTGCCCTTCACACACACAACACCTTACCAATGCGCCCGGGGGTCTTTTTCTTTAGACTCTTGTTACATTTATTTATTATATGCATTTCTAGTTTAGCTTATTTTGCTTATTTGATTTTTCCTGGCTTATTAGTTTCAGCTTATTTGTTTCTTTTTCTTTGTAAAACTCACTTTTAGCTTAAAGCATTTTTATAAATTTTCTCAAAAATTTTAGGATTAAGTTTAGTATTTTCAATTTAGTTTTTAGTAATATTTAGTTTAGAAAATAGTTTTAATTAGTTTAAAAAAAACAAAAAAATATTTTTATATTTTTAAAAATTAGTTTAAAGCATTTTAGTTTAAAAATTTGCAATTTGAGTTTTTTAGGTTGAAATTTGTCATTTTTAATTAAGTTAGCTTATTTAGTTTTAACTAGTGTTTAATTACTTTTAAATGTCGTTAGGTTTTTAGATTGTTTTAATTTCCAGTTTAACGTGCCTTTATTTATTTTTCCCTTTGCGTTATTAGATTTAGAAACCAAACCCAAAATATTGATTATTCAAGCACACGATCACAAACCGAAACAAGGTTTTCAAATTCACACTTCGTCGGGATACGACATCCGGGAGATAAAAATATTGTTTGTCCTCAAGCAATTTTTATATCAAACGGGATACTCACTATACTATTACTAATTTGAGATATTTAGGATATATAATATATTTTATATAGACTATTTGTATCGAATCAAGTTTTTGGCGCCGTTGTCGGGGAAGTGTGAAACGAATATTGCGTTGAAGTTTGAAGATTAGAGTTTTGAAGACCCTTCCTCGTGAAGTTATCGTTTAGTTATTTTCTTTTATATAAAACTAAAAATACAAAAATATTTTATTTTTCTCGATTTATTTTCGTAGATTTATTAGAAAAACCAAAAATACTTTTCCTAAAGTATTTAAAATACCAAAAAAAATTGAAAAAAACAATAAAAGCAACCGTTGTGTCACTTGTGAAATCGGCTCACCTTTAGATTACAAACTATAAGAGAGGTATAAGGAGGGTTGATCCTACGATCTTTGACCCGAAAGGAGAAGGTTTTTAAAACGCTTCGTGCTTACCCGCTCCTCCGCTTCTTTGTGCTTTTTCTAGAGAGCTACCGTACACTTGTTTGATTTTCGGTTACAAAAATATTTTTCTTTTTATTTCTCTTATTTTATTTGATTTTCGGTTACAAAAATGCTTACCCGCTCCTCCGCTTCTTTGTGCTTTTTCTAGAGAGCTACCGCTCTTCATCGAATTTAATTTTTGAATCTTCCACGACTCCGAAACGTCGTAAAAGTAGACGTTCCAAGCAAAGAGTCGAACCATTTTCTCTTGAAGAGACTTCCGTAGTTACAATGGCCGATCAACATACTATGGCGGAATTACTCCAAGCACCCACCGAGAGTTACAGAGATGCTATCGTTATTCCCGCTATTCTCGCGGAGAATTTTGAGCTTAAACATGGTCTTCTAAATCTTGTAACTTCAAAACAATTTTATGGATTTGAGAAAGAAGATCCTCCATGTAAACATTCGCTTGTTTTTTATTACAGATTACTTCCACCGATAAGTTCTGATATGTGCTATGTGTCGATTAAGCTTTGCTTTTTTCTTTTTCTTACGAGGGGGCATGCCCGGATTTGGCTCGAAAAATGAACCCCTCAATTATTTTCTTAATTGGGATAGATCTATGTTTCTTAGTTTATTAACAATTATTTCCTCCTTCAAAAACTACAAATCTCCGGAATGAAATTATGAATTTTCAACAACGTTTTAATGAATCATTTTGTGACAGGCGGTAAAAAGCTGGTTGAAGGTCCTTTTTAACTGAATGGATCTTTGCAGCCTATAAAGGATGATAGTCAAGATGTATAAATACAAATGGCTATGTAGAAACAATGACTATGAATACTATGTGTTAATGCGGAATCTTAACACAGGTACTAAGAAGAACAATAAACAACTGAATAACAACTTTATTAATGTGTTCTTGAGGATTACAGATTGCTAACTATGATATATGATTTGCTAAGCTTGTTTGTACTTCTGTAATCGTCTGTGTTCATATATTCTAACTATTCCATAGGTGATCCTTTTATATGCTAAGGATAACCATAAAAGGCTTACATATCTTTTTCTAAAATATCTCATAAATATCTTTTAAATATCTTCTCAACGGTACTAACTAACTTTCTACTAACGGTACTAACTAACTAACAGTACTTAATACTTTGTACTGTCGGTACTAAGTATAACTGTCAGTACTAACTATTTGTACTGTCGGTACTAAGTTAAGAAAACATTAATCCTAACAATCCTCCCTTAAACATGAATGTTAAACTATTTTAACTTCATGTTTCTTCAATCCTTTAAGCTTCTTTTAACGCACAGAGGATGTATCCAAACATTCTTTATCATTTCTTAATCTTGTACACTCTATCCTTCTTTAGCAGCAACCTTGTCTTTTCAGCAATTCAGCAACATCTTTTCAGCTACTCAGCAACATCTTGTTACCTACAATCCAACTAAGTTGGCTTTGTAGTTTTTGGCAAACTACCAGCCATTAACGGATTTGATGTTCCTTTACCAGTAGCCGTTTGCTCTGGGATAGATAACTCTTCATCTAAGAATATGGTGAGTTAATTACCATACAGTTTTTGGTAAACTGTCAACCATCAACGGATTTGATTTGTCTTTACCAAATACCGTTTGTGTTTGGACTAGCCAATGCTTCATTGTCATAACATGGTGCATTGATAAACCATATAGTTTTTAGCAAACTATCAGCTATCAACAGATTTGAGTAGTCTTTACCAAGAACTGTTTGATCTTGGACTAGCCAACTCTTCACCAAGAAGCAAGGTGAGTTGAGAACCCTACAATTTTTGGTAAATTGTAAACCATAAACGGATTTGAGAAGTCTTTACCTCAAGCCGTTTGCTTGTGGACTAGCCAATTCTTATGCCTGTTAAGCATGGTGAATTGATAACCATTTGTTGTGTGGTGGTTAGCCAACACTCAATCCCTTCTTACTTCCATCAGTCTTTATTCTTTAGATTCTAAATCAGCAAGTACCTTCTTGATAAATCGTATTAATTCCAATGCCATAGTACTTTCTTTTTCAGACTCCAGTTTTAGCTTTAGCATTTGCATCAGTATTTCCTTTTTCAAAGGATACTTCTTCTCTATCAGCATGTGAACGACTAATCCTTCATCAGTCATCAAAGTGTGTACCCCTGAAGAACTATGCAGCTTCCAACTGATTACTTTCCATTCATGTTGTGAGTTCCAAAACTCATCTTGTTCATCTGGATTGAACATAACTATCAAATCTCCCCAAAGAACCTTATCAAAACCTTCAGGAATCTTATCTTGATATAGAGTATTTCTCCACATCAAGTTCATACAAATGAAATAATCTGCCCTATCAAAAAATATGAAGTAACCATCCAGAGAAGATGAAATACCTGAAATTCCATGCTCTGTAGATAACAAGATAATCTCCATCTGGTGATGATACCTTGTTCAATCTAGCAATAACTGATTTCTTCTCCATTATCTCACTATCTAAGATACTCTCAAATGTAACAATCTTCAGGTATTTTTTATGCTCATCATCACTGTCAACATCTAATTGAGATCTTTTCTTTTTCCTTGCAATCATTTTGATATGACCCCCCTTTCTTTTCTTAATACCTTCTTCTTCTTTATCCTCCTCCTTGACACTTTCATTCTTAGAAGAATCAATTCCTTTTTCATTCATCTCTTTGATCAGTCTTTCATCTTCAACAGACCCAATAGAAATAAATCTTAACATCTGACTTTAATAATTTTTTATCATACCAGAACTATTGTATTTCCTCAAACTTCTTGGTTTTCAAATCAGAATGCTTGAAGTTTCCTACATGCTTCAAGTAGGTCATCATTTGATTTCTCAGTTGATTCTTGTAGGTGTCTGTTCCTGATAGCTCTGACTTTGTTGAGCAAGGAATTTTCTTCTTGAGCAGCAATTGTGTCATAGAAGAAAATTTGCTCTATCTTCTATTATGAATTACTCTCTTCTTCTTTCTTGAAGTTTTTTCAGCAAGAAGCCTACAGCCTCAATTCTTTCATTTATGTCATCATAATTTTCTTATGAAATAAAAGAGCATCATTGGTATCTTCATCATCAGCATAATCTTTCTTTCCTCATTATCATCCCATCTCTTGTAACCTACCTAGCCATTTCTTCTTGCACTGGCAGCAAGGCTAAACTTACTTTTCAGCTTTGATTCCATACAGATTCACTTATTAAACCTCATCTTCCTCTTCAATTTTCTTTTTCCCTTTGTCTTTTGGATCAATCTTTGGAAGAGGCTTTAATGTCAATAATGGTCTAGTTGAAGTGGGCCTAGGTCTCTCAGTTTCTTCAATATCCTTAAACTCTACTCCTTTCTCCTTCTCTTTTGAAACTGCTTTGGCTTGCTCATGTGAGAAGAACCTGAGCATGTTTTCAATCATCTCCAATATTTTTAGAAGTAGTGTTTTGAGTAGATTGATAGTGCCTTCCTCCTTCATCTTTGATCATCATACTTTGATCTGTTATCGGTAACAATCTTTCTTCCTTGTCATACTAACTTTGGATCCGTCAGTAACTATCTATTGGTCTTCTGTACTAACTTTTTTCCTTGTCAGTACTAACCTTTTGTTGAGCAGTACTAAGTACATCTTTAGTACTAAGTACATCTTTAGCATTCTCCTTCTCTTCATCCACTACATCTCTTGTCCTCCCCACATCTTGAGCATCCTCAGTCTCCATATAATCCAATGTGTATCTTCAGGCATCTCATCAAATAATGGATCTTTATGGACTGATGGTTCAGCTTTAGCAGACTTCCTCCCCTGTTTGGATACATACTCCTTTTGCATCCAGTTTTTCTTTAAGGATCTCTTCCCTGGCGCAATCTTTCTTCAAGAGACACTTTCATCATCTCTGTGGTTGTGTGATCAACAGGTTTGGCTGGTTCTTAGAGCTCTTGATCTGTGCCTTCAAGTTTTGAATTTCCTTGGCTTGATCCTGAACTTGTGTACAACAAAGCGATACAAAGAATCATAGATACTTTGGAGTGTCATGTCACCACTCATCCTGAAAGGGAATATCACTGGAATTGACTGACCTTCATGTTCCCAACCAGAACTCCTGGAAGAGAATCAGGAATAGTAGTAGAAGGTGAAGGTCTAGGGGATGGGTCAGACTGTGGGTTAAAAGTTGCTTTACTTGGGTGAGGAGGAGAGGGTATAGGTTGTGCTTCAGATGGTCTTTCTGAAGGGGCACCCTCATCCTCAGTTGGGCAGTACCAACATAGAACAAAATAAAGGTGGGCCTTCCCTGAAAAAATGTTTACCCTTTTTATCCAAAAAGTAACAAACTTTACTTTGTTAAAGAAAGCATTTACAGGAAAATGATCTAAAAGAACAGGTACATTCTCTAGCTGTTTATCTAAAAAGATTGAAATGAAACATAGGTACATTACAAACTTCTTCTTTGCATCTAAATGTCTAAGCATACAATCAAAAATTAATTTTGAAAAATTATATTTTTGATTAGATGTTAAGCAAATTATACATGGCAATGTAAGTTGGGAATGTGATCCCGAGAGGTGCTTTTGAACTAATACAATGATTCATTTTATGAAAGAGAAACCTCCATTGGGGTGAAAACAAAGCTTTGTTAAATGTTAACACAGTTAAATCCCCCTCATACCCCATAAGCTGTATAGCATCAAATATAGCCTGATTAGGGAGTGAGTCTATCCCATCAGCATCATCAAAAAGAAGATCACTTCTTATTGATGCTTCAGAGATAGACACAGGCTTGCCAGCTACTTTGGCATATGTGCCTAACCATTGTTGTATTATTTTGGACTATAAGCAGTCATACCAAACTTTCAAACAAATGTATTAGAAACTACTGGACTACGGTGATAGCATGATAGAAATTGAAGTATCCGAGAAAGAAAATTCAGTATCCATGAAACTCGGCATTCCCATCAGTCTTCTCTAAATATGCGACCATATTGTGCTTAGGGCACGATTCAAGAACAGCCATTACTTGCGAATGAGTGATTGTCGATGAGAGAGAGATTAGGGCTTGTATAAACAAAAGTATTTGAGAGTGATTACGTAAGTGAACTGTGCAATTAAGATGGGTTTATATAGGTTTAGGAAACCTAACTTCAAGGAAACCATTTCAAATTACACTTTATACCCTTGGCGATATTTTTCTTTAACGTCTCTATAGCGGTACTAACTTTGCCCATCAGGGGGGGGGGTGAACGGTACTAATTCTGCACGTGTCGGTATCTAACTGTGCCACCCAAAAAGAACAATTTAGGTAACTTCAGGCTTCATACCACCTAAAGCTCTTCCCAATGACTCTCTAAATCCCAATGAACTTCTTGAAATCCATCACTTATGGGTAAACTGTTTCTTCATACTGAATACTTCATACCAACTGTACAACACATCATATTGCCTCCTTTTAACTAATGTAGCTTATGGATTTATCATCCCAATAGAAACAACCAAGAACTGGAACCTGCTAACTTCAAATGCTTGGTTAGAAGATCAGCTTACATTTCATCAGTGTGGATTTTAACACCTGGATAAGATATCTTCTCAAAAGCATCCCTTATGAAGTGGTGCCTAATAGCAATAGCTTTGCATTTTGGAATGATATACTAGATTCTTTACAATCATATTGTGCTTTCATATCATGTAGATCTTGTGTTCTGAAATTGAACCCATATCTAACATTGATTTTGAATCCAAAACTTGCCAAACAACTTGCAGCAGCAACATATTCTGCCTCTGTAGTAGAAGTAGCCACAATGGTCTGCTTTTTGCATTGCCAAGAAATAAGTCTCCTGCCAAGAAATTGACAACCTCCTGTTGTGGATTTCCTGTCAAGATTTGCTCCAGCATAGTCACTATCTGAGTAGGCTTCCAGGTCAAATGAAGACACTCTAGGATACCAAAGGCCCCAATTTTTTGGGTTGCCTTTAGAATGACCATTAAAATTCTCTTGACAGCACTTAGATGGGAGGTCTTTGGAGTAACCTGAAACCTAGAACAAGCACAGACTGCAAACATAATATCAGGCCTAGAAGCAGTCAAGTACATTAAGGAACCAATCATGGATCTATAAAGATGGATATCCACATCACTGGCTTCCTCATCCTTGACTAAAGGCTTCTGGGTCTCAATTGGTGTACTAGCAGTCTTAACATTGACAAAGTCAAACTTCTTCAGGATTTCAGCAACATATTTATCCTGACTTATAAAGATACCATCTGCTTTCTGTTTGACTTGTAATCCAAGAAAGAAAGTGAGCTCTCCCATAGAACTCATCTAAAATCTACTCTTCATTAATGCCTCAAATTCATCACACCAAGATTTCTTTGTAGAACCAAAGATGATATCATCCACATAAACTTGAACTAATATGATATCATGTTTGTCCTTCTTTATGAAAAGAGTCTTGTCAATCTCATGCAACCCCATGCAGCACTCCCGTACCAAGCACATCCATACTCAATATCATTTTATCAAGGAACAGGTTGAAAATGGTATAATTGAATTGTACTTTTTCAGAACTGAATACCAATTAGCTAATATGTTTACTAAAGCCTTATTACCCAAAGATAGGTTTCAGTATCTTTCAGACGAATTGAATGAGATTTTTTGACTCCAACAGAACTGAGTTCTGACAAACGAATCTGCTTGATAATCCATTAAACATTAACTTGTAAAAATCAGAAAATCAAAAATTTCCAAAAATAATCTTCTCGACATGTCTCTTGGAATCGATAACATTTACGTACCTAGAAATGTTGATTAACATCGACACGGGCGTGTAAATGAAGTTTGAACAGGAGTTTCAAATGCTTTTAAAACATGTCATTTCTATTTTTCTTTATGACTTGTAATTGCTCTAAGATTGCAACTCGGGCCCGAACGACAAAGGAGAGTGTACGCATAAGTGCGCTTATCATTAGCGTTAGAAGAGAAGTCTTCTAACATGATGTTTTTCAAAATGTTGAACATAATTTTTTAAGAATTTCTCAATGACAATTCAAAATCTTTCAAAAGTATGTGTTCAACACTCTATCCTACATAAAGTTTTACAAGACAATTCTTCTATAATTGGTGTTATTCTCAAAATGAATCAATGTTTAAGGGGGAGTTTTTCGAAAAATAAAGTTTTAATGATTTTGGATACATCATCACACGACAATTCTTATTTATTCAAAACATTATAAAAAGTCTTAATAACAACTCAGTAATAATGATGACTACTCGATAGATTGTATGTTATAAGATGATTAAGTGTTTGAGCATAATTTTTCAAAAATTTTTCAATGACAATTCATAATCTTTCAAAATTGTGTGCTCAACAATGCTAACCCTTAATTTTATATTTATTTTACAACTTGGTATCATTTTTTTGGTGTCAAACATATGTAAAATTAAGGGGGAGCAAGTTCATGTTCCATATAATTCATGCTAAGTATAATAATATTTTTCCTACAGTATTTTCATGACAAATTTTAATCACAAGGTATTTCAAAAACTAAGTGAATTAGTATTTAAAATAAGGGAAAAATGTAATTAAAATGTGATCTTGAAAATAATAAGTGATCTAATGAACTCAAAGTGCTTGATACTCTTCGGAAAAGGTTTTATGGTTACGATCTCATACCCAACAACATCTTAATTCATGATGATTCTGAAGTCATAAGGTGGTTAGGTTAGGAATCAGTCCTAAGATCCAACCAAAACCGGAGGGATCTACCCAAGGACACTCCATAGTTTGAAATAGCAGTCCTTAGGTATGATTGGAGATGAATGAGTATAAGGGAATAATGCCGACTAAGATTAAGCTAACACTGGAACAATCACATCAAGGTGTTAGTAATGACATCTTGGTAAGCATTGAAAGGGTTGAAGAATGAAAAAGAAATGTATGGATAAAGGGTGTAAAGAAAGTAGCCCTCCTTACACCTTAGGCAGAAACCGGGTCAATACATAATCTATCAGCTTTTCATAAAGATGAATTCTGATATGAAAGACGACATCATGGACCCAGTGATGCAATGCACAACCCTTCCCAGCCATTCGAGTTTCTCTCAACAGAAACTTGTCTCACTTGTCACAGAGATACACACGACTTCTATTGACTTTCTCACTCTGAGTTAGTTGATATTGAATAGGTGGCAGTCTGCTCCATCCTTCGAGTACTAAAACAAAAATGCACTAATCGATTTTAGAGCCAAGAGATCAATAAAAATAAATCTCATTAGGACGCATTCCATTATAAACACTTGTTGAACACCAATAAGTTCACAAGCTGTTAACAAAAGTCCTACGCATTATCCTTGTGATTTTGCCAAAACATCCGAGTGATACTTAAGTATTCACAGTGAAGATAGAAATCCTGGTTGAGCCAATATCAAACAAGCTCTTGGTTGGTGACTTGCGCGATTCTATATGAATCAAACTTGTGTCAACTAGAAAGAAACGATGGTGTTATTCTATGTGAATCAAACTTGTTCCAGTAAAATGAATTGACAGCTTAATCAGAAAGATAGTAATTATTTGATTTACTCTTACCGTGTTGTTTGCTTTGAGACGCTCCGGTAATGAGAATAGCTAGCGCAGCTGCGAAACCCTGTCAATAAGATTCATTTGAATTCTATTTGATCACAGGCAGTATTTATACTGATTAACGGGGAATCGTGGTTATTACAACCTTATTCGACGAAGTGACAAAGACACTCTCGTCCAAATCTGTTGATTATCACTAACATAAATGTTGGGATTCTTGATTTGATAAGACAAAATAAATAAAAGAATAAAACACAAGGGTCTAAGTCGGGTAGATGAAATTCTACAAAAGATGAAGATTCTGTCAGTACTAATCGGTTAGTACTGCTAGAGTAACCCGTTAGTATTGCTAGAGTAAGTTAGTACTACCAGTAATACTGTTGAAGGATAGTTAGTACTGCTTAGTGTTGTTCATGTGCTAGGCATGGGTTATCTATGTGCAGGAATATGTCAGATTTAGAATAGAATATATATGTCTAGATCTAGATTAAAAGGTTTATTAATATTTGCTCTTATCCTTTGTAAAACCTAATATCTCTAGTATATAAAGAGATATAGGTTATAGGTTTTAAAAATACAGAAGAGTGTGTGTCAAGATGTATACACCAGTATAAGTGTGTATGTTCTAGGCGTCAAGTCTCATTGTAGACGCCTAGGTTGGTTATGTTTTAGCCTCAAGGATCTTATGATTCCTGTTACTAGTTAGAGTAACCGTTCTACAGTTGATCGTGTAGAAATGGGGCTGTGTTGAATAAAAGAAGATCTTGTGATAACATTGATTCGTTCTTTATTAATTCCGCTGTGCAGATATTCAATCTGTGTTATCATTATCCTAGATGAGAACTAATCATTCTCGAGTCATAAAAACGATCATATGAGTTCTTAACAGAACTTCACAGTTCTTAGACTATAGAACATAAACAACGTTATCATCTCAAATCTATTTGATGATGAAAGACAAAGATTATTGTTGGTAACATGCTTGGGAAACTCTTATTTTGAGTTTAGTTATGACTTAACTAACTCTTTCACTCGCTTAAATCATGTTAACTAATTGATATATTTATGATAGTGGTTTGATGATTATAATCCATTGCATGTGAATACAAAGTGTTTTCGCATACACATATAATGTCTCTCGTATGAGCATATAAACAGACAAACACATACATACATTCTTACATATGATACACATATATATTTACAAGAGACATATAAAGATACATAAATACTCATACACACACGCATAACTGATTTTAGTTAACGAATCAAACAATTCATAATTTACTTGAGTTCATTAAATAATATTTGATCTTGACTCGAGCTCGAATAACAAAAGTTCCTCAATCAGTTTCATGAATTAAACTTACAACATCACCACAAACGTAGTGTAATATGACAACCAACTTTACAACTAATCATTCATCACTTAAACACCAATATACCCACAAAAACCATCACACACACACACACAACTCCCTTTTATTTCTTCCATGACTCGGTCTTGGGAGAAATGGAGTTCTACATCTTTGTGACTAAAGACGCGTCTAATAAGGGTGTGAGTGTAATAAGATGTACATGTGGTATAAGAGGGAATACTCGTCTTACTCTCTTATTACCACCTTTAGGAATGAGTGTGGGAATTTTAAAAAGAGACGCATCCATGCTATAAATATGTCAATTTTCCAAACTGTTTTTGTGACAATCCGTCAAATTCAGGTCGTTATTTTATTCTCGAGTATTAAATATAATTTTCATTTTTATGTTGAAATATGAACTCACGACAAAACAGGAAGAAATTAGGGCTTACGATTGTAATTTACGCGACGTTTACAAAGAATCGGCGAATCCTACGTTAAGCATCGATGATTATAATCTTCATCATTTTCATTTTTCCGTTATGTTTCGCGTTTATGAAATTTCTTGCTAAAACTCGCGTTTTTACCTAAAACCTTATCTTTAATAAATTAAATTTTACACCACACTTAAATAAAACTTATAAACTAAATCGAAAAAAAAAAAAATATATATATATATATATATATATATATATATATATATATATATATATATATATATATATATTTTATATATAATATATAATATATTATATATATGATATATTCCCATCCCTAGGCCAATGGCCGGCTTCTCCATCCCCACACACAATCACACTTACACATTTCTCTTTTCTATAACTTATTATCACATTTCATATTTCCATACATGCAAAAACTTCTCATTTCTTTTCATTTCAAAAAACAATTCTCTCATTCTTCTTCCTCCCCATTGCTGCCGAATTTATACCCATCACCACCACCATCACACAAAATTTTCCTACTCATTTTTATCCTCTTAACACCATCCTTAAACCTCTTGCAAAGTTTGGTGCAATTTCTTGAAGATTTGAAGAAGTTAGGGCTTGTTTTCTTAGGTTTTCTTGAGAGTTTGAGTGGGGTTTTGATTTGAAGAGTGTTATCATCATTAGAAGAAGATTAGAAGCTAGCTAATCTTGTGTTACATTGGTTTGAATTCAGCCAACACAAGAAAGGAGGGTTTTTGTTTGATTCACTAGTCTAAATCTTTATTTTTGTAAGCCCTAATCTTCTTTTATTTGTTCTACCTTTTTTATTTCTTGTTTTCTTTAATTTTAATCCATGAAAATGGATGTTTAAGTTCTGTAAATATATATACGATTATGATCTTGAGGGTGTTTTGGATTAGTTATGGCATTGGGTTAGGTCTTAGATAATTAAAATGATGTTTAAAAATGTTTTGAGTTGAAATATTGGGACTGTTTGAAAAACAGTTGCAAACGTGTTGATTTTCTAAAAATATTTGGGGGCCCAGGAGATTATGATTAATTAAATGGCTGGAAAGATACAGTCTTAGATCATAGGATAGTTGGATGCTCAACCAACTCCTTAGGATGAGTGAGTTATGGCTAAAACAAGAAAATAGGTCAAATCTAGACATGTGTTTAGAATACGAGTTAAACTCCAAATTTTTGCCATAAAATAATAGATTTTTTTTATTGGGACAGTAGTAGACATCATAAGGAAACAATATCCTCTGACCTCACCTTCATTTCTATCTTGGTTTGGGATTTATGGCCATTTTGGTAAAGGGTAAAAATTTTGCTAACTTTCTGTTTTGGACAACCAGGGGTAAAATGGTCTTTTCACATAGTTACGAAACTTTGTAAATTGTGAGACTTGCATTTCTGGAAACTATACTCAAATATATTTCCAGGGGTGAAAGCCTCATCTATAGAACATTTGTGAGCTAGGAGGTATGAGTCCATGAAGTCAAGTTAAATTCAGGAACCTAGTTTTTACGTCTAGTCTAAAAATTGTAAAACGTTAGTTCCTCCGGAATAAAAGACCAATTGGGTTAAAACTAGAAAAAAATTAGCAATTAATAAAACTAGTAAAAATGACATACTTTTTACTTAGAAAACTAAGTGTGATATAACTTACCCAATTATAACTTGATCATCATACCTACATATACATACTTGTTTATTTTGGAGTCATTATTAATTTTTACCGACATAAAAACCAAAACCCATACATTTTGTATAGGTTCCGGGTGATTGTGTGCCGACGTCCAAGTTCGTTTATCGCCGATCTATTTTCTTCCGATATTATCAAGTGAGTTCATAGCCTCGCATTTTTATTTAAATTGTTTTATAAACCCGCGAGGGGGATAACATGCTTGTTTTTAAAATAGAACACAAGGGACCCGGATGCATGCTAGTAGCCTTAATTATTATAAGTTAGCTTTAACTCGCTAAATAAAAATTTCCGCGGAAATATCATGAATTGTTAATTGCCGGGAATAAGGCATACGCTTATACATAAAATAGTACTATTTGGAGATTACAACCTCCGATCCATGACGACTAGCTATCGTCTTGTGTTAGGAACATAACACCACGGATGCATTGTATAGAGAATAAGATACACTCATAGCGAGGGTGTATAGTGGGCATTATATTGAATATATGGTAAGGTTCGATGTCATGAGGCTTATAATAATCCCCCTATAACGTTGTCTGATCCACATCGTTATATCCCGATAAAATTTTGAAAAATTTTACTTGTGTTTGGAAAATTTTTATTGTTTATATATATAAACTCTATAAATTCACTCAACATTATTGTTGACGTTTTAGCATGTTTTATCTTAGGTACTTGAAGGTAATTCGAATTGATGGAGATATGGAGGCCCGCTAAATAATTATTCATTCGAAAATGTTTTGTAAAACGTTGTATGATGTTGAAAAACTTATTTAGGGACCGTAATGTAAACTTTTATTATTCGAATGAATGAAATCTTCTTAAAACATCTCTTTTTGAGTCGTTTTCTATGATTTGAGTTATTGTGCTATGACGTAACACCATTGGACCCTTCCGCTGACTGAGCTGAATTGAGGGTGTTATAGATTAGTATCAAGAGCCTAAGTTATAGAGAACAAAAGATTTTCAAAATAAGAAAATGAATAAAAGAATTTTTGAAATCTTTTGACTATAACGGTGCAAGAAGAATCTCCGAATTACCGACAAGACCAGATTGAGAAGTTTTATTTTGATATATATATATATATATGAATTTATATATATGTTGTAAATTTATTAAATGTTAATTATGTAATTATTTAATACCAATACGAGATAATTATATGACGCAGATTGTCATGGAGAACCCTAACTCCCTTAACAAGTCGAACGAAGCTATTCCTGAAGTAAACCTAGTTATTCCTGAGCCGAACCACGTTGGGGATGCCCATGATCCCAATGAAATGGTTGACATTCCCGATGACGAGGAGTTAGTAGATTATGATGGGGATGATGAAGAAGAACCTGAAGAAGAACCTAAAGAAGAACCCAAGGAAGAACCCGAAGAAGAACTGGAACCAAATATTGGGCATGAGGATCAGTTTGCCCAACATCCTAACCCACAGCCCGGTAATATGAATGGTTGGTTAGAGGAGGATGATGATATGAATGAGAATGTAAATGATGAGGATATCCAGGATGAGGATGTCGAGATTGAGGTTGATGAAGAGGCAGAGTTGATCTTTCCTTATGAGGTGGAGGGTGACCAAACCCCGCCCCCACCTGCCGAGTCTTCTGATTCTAAGCCACCTATTGCTGAGCCACCTAATACAGAGTCATCTGATTCTATATCATTCTGTTCTGAGACGGAGGGTGAAGAGCTGATATTGCACCTAGGCCACTCTTGGGACTGCTCTACCCAAAGGTCGTTTGCTGTACGTGATTTTCCGAGGGGTATGTTGAGGTGGGAGAGTCATTGCTGCACGTGACTCATCACATGTTAGTGGATTGGAACCATGGGCATTGAGGCGTGACTTGGAGGCTACCCGTACTCGAGCTAGACTTATTGAGGCCGAGATAGGTACCAATCGTACTGAGACTGCTCTTTTGGACTCGCAGATCAAGATAGGTGAGAAGGAAAGAAAGATACTTAATCATGACTTGGGTAATGTGGAAAAGACTTTGGGTAATGTGGTTGAGAGATTGAAGATTCTTGAGTGTGGGGAAAATGCAACTTTGAAGAAGAAGTTGAAGGATAAGGAGATGCAGTTAGTGATTGCTCGCATGGATCGTGCTAGTGCTGAGCGGAGGTTACATGAGTCCATTGGTTGGAACAGGAGGTTTTATCTGGAGATGGTTCGTAAGGGAGCGGTTCCTAAGCCGCCCTCTGATGACGAAGATGATGGACGTTCGAGGAAAAAGTTGAAGAAGTCGGACAAGGATGATGGACCCGTTGAGCCACGAGGACCACCGAGTGACTCTCGTTAGATTAGTTTATCAGTTGTGATGTATTTTGTAAATTACTAACTAAACCGAGACTTCGGTTAGTAGGACTAGAAATTTTGGGTTGTGTAACATTAGGTGATCACATGTAATGTAAAACTATGCAACTTGTATCTAGTTCTTAATTAATGAAATATTATCTTTTGGTACTAATTCTACATTGTGTTGTTATTACCATTCCTTTCTTTTATTGTTTCTCCTAAATTGTTCCTTTTGCTTAATACAATCATTGAATGAATACTCATTATGATTTGATTTGTGTTGTAACAGGATCATGCCGCCAAAACCTATGTCGGAGGCTCGTATGCGCGAGATTATTAGAGATCAAGTTACCACATCCATGAATGAGTTTATGGCAAATATGAATCGTGGAACCGGTGGTGCTGGAACCAGTGGCGCTGGAGCCGGTGGTGACGGAGCCGGTGGTACTGGAGCCGGTGGTGATGGAGCCGGTGGTGCTGGAGTTGGTGGCACCGGACCAGTGGAAGCTGAAATTACTGGGTGTACTTACATGACCTTCATGAAGTGTAATCCACACACTTTTAAAGGCACTGAAGGTGCCGTGGGTTTATGTCAGTGGTTTGAGAAATTGGAGTCTGTGTTTCGAATAAGTGACTGTAGGGAAAAGGACAAGGTGAAATTTGCAACCGCCACTCTCCAAGGTCGTGCGTTGACTTGGTGGAATGGAAGAACTGCTTCCATGGGTATTGATGCTGCAAATGGTACTCCATGGGCTGAAGTAAGAAGGTGGATGACCGAGGAGTTCTGTCCTCGAAGTGTGTTACAAAGACTAGAGCAAGAATTGTACAATTTGAGATTAAAAGGGACTGACATTGATGGATATACAAACCGATTCCATGAACTGGCCCTGTTGTGTCCCAGAATGGTAGAGCCAGAGCAAGTGAAGGTAGAGCAATACATCCGGGGGTTATCAAAGAACATACGTGGTGATGTGACCTCGTCGCAACCAGCTACCATTGATCATGCTGTCCGCATGGCTTATCAGCTTATGGGGCAGATAATCCAAGATAAAGCTGATGAAGTTCAGGAGGGTGAAAAGAGAAAGGGTGAAGGAGACCGTGGTGGTCGGGGTGACAACCGACGTGATCATAACAACCGACAAAACCAAAGGAGGGCTAATGCTGGGGCCATGACCAATGTTGCATCTAACGACAACGAGGGTTGTCCGAAATGCAAGAACAAGAAGCACAATGGGGATTGCTGGAAGTGCGGTAAGTGTGGCAAGTTAGGGCACAAGACTGCTTTTTGTAGGTGCCCAGACAAGAGAGAAGTGACTTGTTTCAATTGCAACAAAAAGGGTCATCTAAAGAAAGATTGCCCTACATTGAGAAGAAATGGTCAGGATGGAAATAATCGCGGAGCTGTCTACAAGTTAGGAGCAGTGGATGCTCAACAAGATCCGAAGGTCGTTACTGGTACGTTCTTACTTAACAACCGATATGCTACTGCTTTATTTGATTCGGGTGCCGATAAAAGTTTTGTATCTACAAATTTTAGTACCCTTATTGATATTAAACCGGTTGGGTTAGATACTAGCTATGAAGTCGAATTGGCCGACGGAAAAGTAGTAAGTACCAATAATGTGTTAATAGGATATACACTTAACCTTTTAAACCATTCTTTTCCAATCGATTTGATGATAATAGAACTAGGAAGTTTTGATATCATTATTGGGATGGATTGGTTATCAAGATATGATGCTGCTATTTTATGTGGAGAGAAAAAGGTTAGGATTCCCCTAGAAGGTAAGACGTTGGTTATCGAAGGTAATAGAAATAATTCCCGATTGAAGATCATTTCCTGCATTAAGACTCAAAAGTACATCGAGAAGGGTTGTGAGCTATTCTTAGCTCATGTAACTGAACAAGAATCGAAGGAGAAACGATTAGAAGATGTTCCTGTTATCCAAGATTTTCCTGAGGTATTTCCCGAAGATTTACCTGGACTTCCGCCACCCAGGCAAGTTGAATTTCGTATTGATCTTATCCCTGGTATTGCACCTGTGGCGCGTGCGCCATATCCTTTAGCACCATATGAAATGAAGGAGTTGTCGGAGAAAGGTTTTATTCGACCGAGCTCGTCACCATGGGGAGCTCCGGTGTTGTTTGTGAAAAAGAAGGATGGATCGTTTCGAATGTGCATCGATTACCGCGAACTGAACAAGTTAACAATCAAGAATCGATACCCATTACCGAGGATTGATGACCTATTCGATCAGCTGCAAGGTTCTAGTGTTTATTCGAAGATTGATTTGCGGTCGGTTTATCATCAACTTCGCATACGCGAGGAAGACATTCCAATTACAGCATTTAGAACTCGTTATGGACATTATGAGTTTCAAGTAATGCCGTTTGGATTGACCAATGCACCTGAAGTATTCATGGACTTGATGAATCGCGTGTGCAAACCGTATCTTGATAAGTTTGTGATTGTATTCATCGATGACATTCTGATCTATTCCAAGAATAAAGAAGAACACGA
>BQNB010128385.1:0-19286 GCA_026074375.1 Tanacetum coccineum
TGGGGGTGTTACATAATAAAACTTGTATTACCTTTATGTTCTTATGTAATCTTATTTATAAGATAATAAACGGATGTTGTGGCAACAAATCTATTTGTTATTTTTATTTATGTCTTTTGAATATTTCGTTACCATGCTTAGTAACTCGTTTGCATTCCCCTTCTAAATTGCTTTAACTTGAGCGTTCAAGATTAGTGACGTTGGTTTAATATTTATTGTTGCAACCAAGGCTTGGCTTCTAGTGGGCTTATTCGTTCCTTTCAGCTTAGCGTGTCGGCTAATTTTTTTTACGGTTATTAGTTTGGTTCCTCGTGATAAATACATTTTATGAATATGCACATAAAACTTGTTATAATTAGAAAATTGTTTCTTGACAAGAAGTTTTAAGGTGACTACTCTCAGCATGGGCGTGGTCCTTCCTGAATTATACATAGGTGATCAAGCTATGTATATTTGAGGGTTAACGATGCAATGCTCATTTTTGTCAAAATAATGTTATAATTTCATAATATTTGTGGGAGTGGCTTATATAAATAACTAGAGAATTAAAGTAATTTTGATGAAATTTTTACAACACATTAATTTGATAGATAATTTGAAATCCTTCGTACAACACAACGGGAATTTAAGAGAAAATACAACAATAATTCTTAAAGGAATAAAGTCTAAGCATTGATATCATCCTCCATGTCGTTAAGGTCTTGATTGGTTTCTCCTCCTTTTAAGGCATGCACCATTCCCGATGCTCTAGTACCTCCAGCTTGGTTTCCATGGTTTTGGTTCTTTAACTCTGGGCAATCACTCCTATAATGTCCTTGATTCCCACATTCATAGCAAGTGAGGTTTCTCTGATTGTTAGTAGCAGCAGGACTCCTACAGTCTCGGGTCAAGTGACCAACTCTCTTGCAGTTTGCGCACTTTACCAGTTGCACTGGGCCATTTATGAAGAAACTTTGCACAGTTGTCACAATGGTAGAGTTCCAGCATACTCCTTCCTCTTACTAGACCCAGCGGTATAAGCTATAGCCACACCTTGCTTCTTGGGAGGTTGTTGTTGAGCTTGATTAATGTTATCGAGTTTCCTCTTATTCTCAGCTTGACGTTCAACAAGAGTGCTGATCTTTTTGTCCATCAGTTTAGTTGCAAATTCAATTGCATCTTGCATTGTCTTAGGCTTATATGCCATTACACTTTCGTGAATCATGTCGGGCAAAGCACTGATATATTTCTCGATCTTATCCGACTCTTCAGGAAACATCCTAGCACACATCAATGTCAGTTCCTGAAAACGTTGGTTATAGCCTACCACATAGTTACCCTTAACCTTTAGGTTCCACATCTCAACCTCAAGCTTCTTAATCTCGCCCCTTGGGCAGTACTTGTCGGTCATCATCTTTTTCAAGTTTGTCCAGGTCATTGCATACGCAACATCGTGACCAACATCCTAAGGTGAGCGTTCCACCACGTTAGAACACTTCCAAAAAGAGTACAAGTGGCAAACTTGATTTGGTTTTCCACAGTGCAGTTGCTTATACGGAACACAGTTTCCATTCTTTCAAACCACTGAGTCAATTCGACAACTCCTTTAGTACCTTTAAAATATAAGGGTTTACATTTTATGAAGTCTGGATAAGTGCACTCATGAGCAAGAGGAGCTTGTCTCCTTACACCCGTTCCCGAATTATGGCTGTCATCTCCATTCATGCTTCTGTCAACGTCACGTGCTGCCAATGCATCGGCAACGCCTTGGTCGATCAATGCCTTATATAACAACCCGCAATTTTCATCAATGAAATATCTATCTATTAAATTAATGGCATTTAATATCCATCTATTATATATATACCACTTTTTTACAGGGAAATTTTTGCTTTATCTCATTATGCAACATAATTTGCATCTCTAAAGTAAACGAGCTCACGCAACCTCTATCAATGCCATCTCTATCTATGTTTATAGCATGTAAACATCCTAATATGTCAAGTCTATATCTTAATATCATCTTACCAAGTACATTATCCATTTAACGTACTTTTCAAAACGTTATCTCAAAACAAGCATTAAACGTTAACGTTTATATCAAAACCCCAATTATATGTAATGTATACATATAAAATGAATGTACAAGCCTTTAAAGCATGTGTACAAGTATCAATACACAACATTTGAATATCTTTTCTCTCCTTAATTGAGTTACAACTTTCTAAAGCTCAATGTATAAGTCAATAATGCAAGAAAGTTTAAACTTTACACCACTTTAGCACAAGGTACAAGTACTTAATTCATGACTCCTAAACCCTAATTTATCCCTAATCTTAACCCTAATCCATGTTTTAAAACCCTAAACCATAAAACAAAACCCTAAACCCTAATTTCACTTAAACCTTAAAACTAAACCCTAAAACCAAAAACTAAGCCCTAAACCCTAATCCTAAACACTAAACCATAATCCTAACACTAATCCGAAACCTTAATCTACCCTTAGTCCTAACCCTAATCCACAATTTAAAACCCTAAACCCTAACCCGTGACCCATATAAACCCGGCACCACTTTTCTTTCCTTTTTGACCCATTTTACACCCAAGCTAGCAACCAAGCACCTCAAGCACCTCTATGACTCACCAAGTAATCACCCAAGTAGCTTACAATCACCTCCATCACCTCCTTGTAAGCTACATGTAAACAAATCACCTCCTTGTTTCTCCTTGTTAGCCATGGCCTCCAAACAACCATACCACATTATGTATCTAGTTTCTAGATTATAAGACTCATCATACTAGCCCTCGATACTCACCTCAGCTATCTTAGACACTTATCAAGCCCTTAGATGCCAAGAAAACTTAGGCACACAGGCTTACAAGCCCTATATAAACCGAAACATACACCACATTTCAATTCATCCCACACATCTCATCTCATACCCTCAACTAGAATCTAGCCTTTCATAGCAGCAATAGAAGATCAAGAGAAGTCCCTAAGCTCAGAATAGAAGCCAATAATCAAGAAAAATGAAGCCTTGAAGTCGTTACTAGGCGTACGAACCCGAAAACCCCATTTCGACCCATTTTAGCTCAAGTAAGCCTATGATCTTGTTCCATAAGCTTATATTCTGTACAATAATGTTCATAATACTCTTAAGATCATGTATGAACTCTTGTTTAAAGCTTTGAATCCTCAAACCCATATGTTTTTTATTAAAACCCTAAAAACGACCCGTTTTGATTTTCTAGCTAACGAATCCTTTTTCTAAACTTTTGTTATGTTAAAACATCTTATTTTAGCTTATACTAATAAGCTATAACCTGAAAATATCATTTGGAATCATAAAATAACCTTGCATGGCTTTTTGGACTTATTTTGCAAAAGTTTCCATGCATAGGGGTATATATCGTAACTTTCTGAAATTTATAACTAAAGGGGCTAAAAATGTTATTTTCTTAAAGTTATAACTATAAGGACCTATTTTACCAAGTTTCAAAGTTAAAGGTTTAATATATATATACTTTTTATATAATGGACTAAACTTGTAAAAGTTTATAAACCAAGGTATATATTGCCATTTTTGTAAACTTATAAAATATTATATTTTAATATTAATTATAAAAATATATATATAAATTATTCTATCTTTTGAAGAAACTTAAAACTATAATGTATCACATTACTAGGGAGCTTTATCGTTATTAATCATAAATCGAGCATTATTTGTTAATTATTTAACGTAACTTATCATCGATAGCTTTTGCAAGTAACTTAGAAATTCTTTATCGTGGTTCACGTTTACTAGGGGAATTTTATTTCATGATGAAGGGTTTCTTTTGAGTTTTTGTTTTGAGAGTTTGCTGGTGTTTACTTTTAAAGTGCCTGGCTCCTCAAACGTTACTACTGGCTCTGGATTATGATAGCCCAAACAACGATACAATATTTTAATAAATCTAAGATATACGTTAAACTTTATGAAGTTTTGAAACGTAAACCATCACACTAAGACTTGACATATCACCTCAGGTTGCGTGACAAAGCCGTTACTTTTACTTTTGATTTACTTTTGCCATCACAGATTTCCCTATATGTTAAGAGATGAGTTCATAGCCTAACTTTTAAATCTCTTTAATGATTTCATAAACCCGTGAGGGGGATACTGCTTAAAACCATAAAAATGTTTTTTTCAAATGTATGCTTATTCTGATTTGTATTTCTAAGTCCTTTCCTCAAGGCCTCCGGTGCCATGAGCTTTTTTAGACCCGCATTAATTACCGTTTCCATAATAAATTGTACTCGTTTGCAATTTATTCACTTATGGGTGATAAAAACTTAACCCACTCTTATGATGACTTGTATTCACATTATTTATTATAAACCTATTAATTTCACTCAACCATTGTGTTGAACTTTTTAGCATGTTTATCTCAGGTAACTGAACATCTTACGGCACGGAGTGGCACGAACTTGAAGATGGCTAAACTGTTATCATTTAAACTTTATGTTTTCATGTAGATTTTTGGGACCTCTGTTTGTAAAAACACTTGATGGAAATATGAATATAACTTTCTTTTTAAAAACGTCTCCTTTAGAGTTATTTTCTATGATTCTAACTGTTGAACTATGAATTAATTTAACCCAGATTAGCTTTCGTTGCTATATGTCAAAAATGGGGGTGTTATACCTTAAGCTGGGCATTGGTGACTGGTGTGGTGGTGGTTTGTGGTGGTTGTTGTGGCTGGTGATGCCCTTGTGGTTCTTTTCTTTGGTGTTATTTTCTTCAAATCACAGGAAGAAATACCAATACACATCAGATATTATAAAAACTTAACGCGACATGATTGCTGTAACAATAAAAAAATTAAAAACTTATATAAGTATATTATATAAGACAAGTAGTAATATACGTAGTATAATATAAACACGTATATTAATCATGAAGATCTGTATGGACAAACTAATGCAATAAATTGTGTAAGTTGTCCTGTATAAATACTTTTGTATGAGCTAATTATTTGTGAAACGGTTATAGTCCCATGCAAAACATTTTGAAACCTCCATGGTTCCTCTATTTAACCCTTGGCTTGTTACCAATCTGGTAACACCCTCAAATTGGGTGCAGCGGATTTATGTCCGGGGTGTGTTACTTCATATTGTACATTTACACAGCTATGAGGAAGAGAACGACCTCTAAATGAGTCGTTTGAAAAGTGATCTCGTTGATTTAACCAAAATCTGAATTTGTTATAACGTTGGTCCCAAAGTTTGCATCAATAATGTAAGACTGGATTATAAACAACGAGATTTGTTTGTAGAAATCCATAAATGTAGTCTTGTATTAGGTCTAGACTCCATTGCCACATTAAGTATGTGCATGCATCTAATTAACCTGAGAAAACATTGCTTAAAAGTTATGTCAACATAAAGTTGGTGTGTTCACTTGATTTTTGTAAGTACAAGAGTTGGATCAAAGATTTGTAAAGAGTATATGATATTTCAATAGTATAGAGTTACAAAAAAAAAAAACTTTTGTATACATAAATGTTGAAATCAAAGTTGTGTATGGATACTATTTGTTATCCATACGATAGTCACAAAATGTTGAGTATAGTTGGAACAAAGCGGTTGTAAAGTACGCATGACCATTGTATCCAATACAATAGTCACCATGTGTGATTACGATTTCACCCCTAAGTTCATGAAACTGCAACGGTTGGACTTATCTTGTATGCCTACTTCATTAAGGCACAATAGAGTTCATGAGTTTGTAGTTGTGGCCCGGTAGACACCAAATCAGGTTTTTTGTATAGTACTTGTGCTAATTTTCTCGACATGGTTATATCGTTCGTTGGTCTTAGTGATATCTAATCACCCGAACGGGGGATTGTCAATATCCCCGAATTGATCTATATATAACATTCGCGCTTACTCTTGGGAGGTGATTTTCCAGTTCATGCAAATTAAGCTAATCCTGTAATTCAAAAAAGAGTAAAGTATAGTTGTTGCGGTCCCATAAGTTTATAAAAACACGTATTGTATCTCAACCCCCCACCCCCCTGAGATATGCAAATGAGTGTATAACAAAGTTGTAACGAGCATGTATTCTCCCCTAAGATTTGTAAGTAAATGTAAAACAAGTGAAAGAGGGGCTATAAGCTCACCTTGAGCGGGACTGATATCCACAACAATGTAAATCTCCGAATGACAAATGCGTCAACGTAAACATCTGATTGTGTAACTAATTAATTATAGGTGTATGAGTATAAGTCTTTGAAAAAATTAATACCATATTAACTCTATATAGCTACATCACCCATATGATTGTATTTGTGAAATCATATTAATATCGCATTGATAAATATAATAACCATGTAATTATACTCGTATAATCGTATAAATAGTTCAATCGCCTTTGTAAGATAATATTTATAAAGTTTTGATATGTAATAAATATTAGATACGCAAAATTGTTTTATTAATAAAGAACCAACATTATTCAGTCAGGAACATAGTGCACAAGTATAAAATTAGTGCGTATCTTTTCGTTTTACGTCCGTTTTGTAAGTTTCTTTTAGTCGACGCTTTCGTTATTAAGAAGATTTATCAATATATTACATTTTAGTTTTTAAGTCCTCGGATGATACAATTCTTTTTAATGTTCATGCACTTTTATTAATTCTTGGTTTTTGTTTATAAATTTAATTAGCGTAAATATCTGTAAAATGTTATTTCTTTAATCGGTTTAACTTCGATTTGAGTGATTCTTTCGTGAACGTTGTAAATTCAAAAGTTCTATCAAAGTATGATATTTTTCAGAAAGTATCTAAGATGAACAGTAACTTGTTTTTATAAAATTGTTTTTATAAAAGTATTTATTATCGTAAACATGAAAAATCTATAACTCCTTCGTTATTGATCAAATAATTATGATTCTTAAGTTTTTGGAATCCAAAAATATGTAATTTCTATGCAAAATAATTATATATTTTTATCAAAATTGGAAAATTATAAGTTTTTATAAAATTGTTTCTATAAAAGCTTTTATTATCGTAAAACTTGCAAATGGCGTATTTTCTTCGTTATAGATCGGATTTTCGAGTTTTCTACATGCCTACGATCGTCAGGACATGTAGTATTTTATAAAAATATAAAATAAATACCTTATTTTCGAATTAAAAACATTAGGTTTTGATATTTTTGTTAAAATGAGTTTAAAACTTGTTTTTATAAGTTTTTAATTTAGTAACTTTGTTACAAGTCCTTTACAACACTTATAATACAAGTCTCGTGTACTTTAGGTCCTTAAATTGTCCAAGTATTGTCCATGATAACAAGTCCTCATATTTCTTTTACTTATAAACTTAATAAGTAGACTTTTTAAACAACTAGCTTATATATACTTTTATAAAGTAACCCATACTTGTATAATGCTTATTCTTCCATTACAACATGATCTTAACATTAATATAACATGTGACAAAGTATATCAAACCATGATCAAAAGTAAAAAAAATATATTTTACATGTTAATATATATCCTAGATGGTGATTCACTATATAAACATAATATACACATGAAATCAAAAATGTAAAGAGTGTAGGGTTTTTAGATAACCTTAGGACGATGTATGATGAAGAGTAGCAAGGTCTAAACCCTAGTTTAGATACAAAACCTAAGCTTCCAAGACTTAGAAAACCCTAAATTCCAAGAAACCCTAATCTTGCACCTTTCTTGTTTAAACCTTTTAAACACTAAACCTTCAATACACCTTTAGAATAACCTTAGAATCTGTGTTAGAACACTTGTTAACTTGGTTAAAAAACTTGTATGGATTTTGTAGAGGTTGTTTGGTGTTTGGTCGTAGGTTAAGGAGAGATCACATGAGAGATTGTGCGAGTTTTTCTTATGTAAATGAATGTGTGTTGATATCTACTAGTTGAAGGTCTTTATATACACAAGTAGAGAGTCAATTTTACTATTATGAAAGTCTTAGGTTAAGTGAAAACATGGGGAGGGAATTAGGGAAATATTGGTAAAAAATACTAGTCATGATCTAGCTTAATAAGTTCCTAGCTTGTATAAGACTTTTGGTTAAGCTTTGTGTGCTCTTGGTTCCCTAAAATGGGAAGCATCCCATGAAATTTAGGAGGGGGTGAACTAGTTGGTGTCTTTGACCTTTTATGGAAATATTTGGCATAATTTTAAAGTTATAAATTGGTAAGTTTAAGTATAAAGGTATAACTTGTAAATTGTATGTCTTTGGTTTATTCTTTATGCTAGAATTCGGCCTATATGGTTATAAAAATGTTGTGTGAAGTTTTATTATAAACTTTGAGAATTGGGTATAAAAATGGGTATTTGTTGAAGCGTAGATAAGTTTTGGTGGTTCCGTAAATGCCTAAACGTATTTTATCGCAAAACGTAAACACTTTACGTAACTAATAAAAATAAAATGTGCAAAGTTAATAATTATCTAACACTTGCTTGACGTAAACATTTAATTGTTTGATACCCGTTTACGTTGAATGAAATTTTTTAGTTTACGCGATTTACCTTAACGATTAAAATTAAAAGCAAATCGGTAATGACATAAAATAAAAACAGGAATAAAATGAGTCGTAACAATGACCTTAAAAACACGGGTGTGTTTTAAGTGTTTTACATTCTTTGTGCCTATGGAGTTATTTATATTATGATTCTCTTGGCTCTAGGACTCGATTAGTGCATTTGGTTTTAGTGATCTGAAGGTTGGAGGTAGATTGACACAATTTGCTAATCATCATCATTCTAGGTGTGCGAAAGTCAATAGATACGTTTAATTGTTTGTGACATATGAGACACGAATCTTTTGTAAATAAACTTGAATGGTTGTGAAGGGATTGTGCTCTGCATCTTTGGGTCCTGATTGGGTCTATCTTCAATATGACTTCTTCGTTGTGATTTTTGATTCTATGTAATGAACCGGTTTATGCCTATAGTGTATTGAAGGGGTTTTTTTCTTTTCCAACCTTTACAATATTTTTTTTTTTTTTCATTGTTCAACCCTTTAATGTTTTCCAAGACCGTCTTTACTATCTCCCATGTCTGTGATTGTTCTGATGCTAGCGTATGCCTTTAGACTATATTATTACCTTTTCTCATTCATCTCCAAATCATACCTAAGGACTGCTATTTTTAAAAAATGGAGTGTCCCGGGTATTATTCTCCGGTAATTGGTTGGATCATTAGGATCATCAGCTACCTTAACCACCTCATGACTTTAAAGACGTCGTGAATTAGTTAGTTATTGGGTATAGAGATTGATACCATAAAACATTGTTTGAATAACAATCAAAGTGTTTGATATAAATCAAAACGTTTGACACTTTAAAAGTTTTATTTTGAAATACCCTCCCTACACATGTGCATCGATATTCGATATTATTTCGCACATGAAGGTAATAAGTTTTTGAGCGCAAAACTCTTGAGTCATTTATAGGCCAATGAATTAATTACCATAATTAATTACATCCTTTTTTCTTCACCATTTTTTTTTTTTATCAAATTTTCTCTCCTTATCGAAAATATTAAATCTTTAGTATTTTAAGATTACTATTGATTTATAATGACATAGAAAAATTTTCACGGAGAGAAACGTGTTACATTTAGATTGAATTTTGGAACACTTTTTTAATTTGTTATAAAAAACAAAATGAGATAACTAGTTATAGTCAAAGTGTGTTTGTATATAAAACTGGATGGTCCCAAAGCCTATTAACGACGTGTGTTCAAATACTTAGAAGAATTAGAACAGATGTAATCCGACGTAACAACATTTTCGGTTACCCTTAGACGGAATGTGAACTTACGATCGCTAACAACGCTTTTCGGATTATATTCCACGTTTCAACACCTTTTTTTGGACAATGGAATATTCCCTTTTGTTATTAACATTTTGAACTCTGGAGCACATAATTTGAAAGAGCCCTAGAATTGACATTTAAAACATTTTTTGAAATGATTATGCTCACCATTGGCATGTTTTAGACACCACTAAAATAGCCGTTCGAGAATGTGTTAGAAGAAACATTAAACTGAGATTTAAAATTACTCCCTAAAAATGATCCACTTATTAAAAAACTTGATATACTTTTGAAAGTTTCGTAAGACTGGGCGTGTTTGACACGCAATATGGAAAGATGTTTGATACACCTTTAAGAAATTATTGAAAAATTATGTTCAATAGTTTTGAAAACCATTGTTACTTGAGCTCTAAAGACTTTGAATGTCTTTGATATTGACTTACCCGGTAGGTTATAATGTTTACTGAGACACAATATTTAGAGGTACAAACCTAATGGACCCAACCACAAAAAAAAACCGGGTTGGGCTAATCCATCTAATAAATGTAATAGCTCAAGTTCAGAAGGTGATAATTCTCGTGCGAGGGAATAAAGTTGGTGATTCACATTATCTTTGGACATTTTGATCGGGTTGCAATTGTTGGAAAAAAAAATAGTAATTACAGCCCATCAAGAAAAATATAGAATGACATGTTTTGAAAGCAACAAAATAATTTTTTATAACTTCACTCGAACTTTATTTACACACCCGAGTCACTGTTTAAACGAATTTCTAGAGTATGTAACTATTATTCGATTCTAAAAGACATGATAGAGAAAGAAATATTTTTGGTATTTTTTTATTTTCTGATTTTGTATTTTCTTTTTGAAAGATTTTTTATTTTTGTATTATTGTTTTTAATAGGTTTTTTTGTTATTTTCTTTTTTCCAAAAACATTTACAAGTTGATGTCTGATAAATCAAGTAGTTTCATTTGTCAAACTCTAGTTCTTCTTGAGGTCAAACATCTTATACAAGTCGGTTCCAACTAGGTAATGAAACCTTTCTTTTGAAAGCGTTTCATAAATAATTCGGCTACTTGGTATTATGTTTACCGACAAAGTATACATTCAATCAATACCATTTTCGGGGCGGGGGGAAAACCCTCTGTTCTTTTAGAAGTGGTATGAGACTTGATGTGTGGTGCGGGCAATGCTAAAAATCGGGTTGCACGAGCTTGGCTTTATGGTGACTGAATTGAATTACAATACTATGTATTTTTATCAAGCTGAAAGCCACGGGACTTGAGCACAACAGGCAGATAAAGACACATACTCGGCATCGGCTATAGACATCGCAGTTCAATTCTACTTTTTAGACAACCAACTTACTAGCTTATCACCTATGAATTGCATCCCACCATATGTACTCTTACACGTATATAAGCAACCTGCGTGATCAACATCTGAAAAGGCAATTAGTTCAAAATCGATGTCTTTCGGATACCAGAGTCCCATGTTTATGGTCCTCTTTAAGTACCGAAAGATCCATTTAACCTCTTTGAGGTGCTTTTACGTAGGCCTTGCTTGATCGCGTGCACAAAAACACGTTGCATAAACAATATTTGGTATACTTTCTGTCAGATACATGAGTGACCCGATCATGCTACGATATTTTGTTTGATCAATAAGTGTACCACTTAAGTCTGCATCAAGCTTAGGTGTTGTAGCCATTGGTGTACCAATGCTATCACATTTGTCCATACCATGCTTTTTTAGGATTTCTAAAGCATACTTAGACTGATTGATAAAGATACCTTGTGGGGATTGGTAGATCTGAAGTCCTAGAAAGAATTTCATTTACCCTATCATAAACATTTCAAATTTGCTTTGAATTAGTTTTTTAAACCGTTTTGAATATTTTAGGTTTGTTGACCCAAAAATTATATCATCAAAAATAAATTGCTCAAGCAAAGATGTCTTCTCCCCGTATCTTTGTCAATGAATAAGGTTGGGTCTATAATGCCTTTAGATACCAATAATTTGGAGAGCTCATCGTACCATGCTCTTGGAGCTTATTTCAGCCCATTAGTGCTTTCCTGAGCGGTTGGCTTTTTTCAAGATGGCTGGATCGACGAATTCCCCACGGTTGACTGACTCATACATTCTTTTTCCCTCGATTGAACTATTCATTAAAAAGTTGAACTAATAGTTATCCAACTTGACATTGAAGTTGTTTTGTTGGTGATCCTGTCTATAAGTGGATTTACTTGAATCATTTGTAGTACTTTGAATGGTTTATGCCGTTGTTGTTGTTCAAGTTTTTGTTGGATGTTGTGTTGTGGGGCCTAATTTGTTGTGTGGAGTCCTGTAGTCTTCTTGAAGTTGCATCTAGTTGACGTGTTATTGTTTCTAAAAATCTTTTGGTTCTCTTGTTGTAAAACGAAATCCTTTTGAGTAAGTGCATATCCTACAACAATACAAGCGTTCTCCTTTTCTTTCATCTTGTCCAGATTCTTACCATCTCTGACTATGTAGCACATACATTAAAAAATGTAAAGGTATGTGATATTAGGTTTTTGGTTGTTAATTATGTGATACATTGTATTTTCATGCTTTAGGATTATGAGTGAATTATTTTATGTGTAGCATGCAGTTGCAATTGCTTTAGCCCATAAGAATAGTGGAAGATTAGACGCTCTCAACATCGCTCAAGCAGCCTCAACCATAGTACGGTTCCGTCTTTCAACAACGCCATTCTGTTCAGCTGTTGGAGCAATTGATGTTTGGTGCTTATTACTTCTTCTTCGAATTAGGTTTGCAGAGTCTTGTTCAAAAACTATATGCCTCTGTTTGTTCTTACTATCTTGACTGTAGCTTGCAGGCGTTTTTGGTTCATCTTCAAGAACTTTATGAGAACTTCCGGGTTTCATCCTTGATCTCAAGAGTGAGTCCTATGTATCTTGAATAATCATCTGCGACCACTAATATATACTTCTTCTCATTTATACTTTCTACTCGCATTAGACCGCACAAGTCCATATGAAGAATATTTTACTGTTCTTTTAAGCTTTGTTCTTTCTTTGACTTAAACTTTGACCTTTTAGCTTTGCTCAATTCACAAGATGAACATAAATGATCTTTCACGTATTTCAACTTTAGAAGGCCGTTCACAATATCTTTCGAAGATAGCAAGTTGATGGTATCAAACTTAAGATGAGAGAGACGACGATGCCATAACCATGCTTGAGTTGGTGACGCTTTAGCCATGAAGCAGATTGGAGTGGAAAATGATGATTCTTGTATGCCATTCGTATTTAGGAGATTAGATCAATGAGTACTTAGTAAGTAAGTTGTTTCTTGAAGATCTCTAACAACAGCATGTTGACTTTTTTAAAAGAAATTCTAAATCCACTCAACAAAACATGACATCTGAGAAAACATTGTGACTTAGCCCTTCTACATTAGAAACCCGTTTGATCATGACATTTCCCTAAACTAGATCTCCATATCCCATAATAGGTGCAAACTGATCATTTTTGAACCGCACCGTACCTAGAAATTTCTCTACAAAATTAATTAGAAGTTTCAGATTCCCTGACATGTGATTTGTGCATCCAGAGATGATGATGAATAGGATGATTTGTTTCTCTAATGGCTCAATATCATAGGTAGGTCCACTGTCTTGTGCAGCTTCTGGTATGAACTCCTGAATTTTGCCATGTAGATGTAATGTGCTTCCAGCTCTTGATCTTCAGGCTCTCCATCAGAATCAATTAACCAGTCATATTCCTCTGCACTTAGTTGAGCCCCTTTTTCCTCTTTCTTTCACAACAACATATTTTCCTTATGATAGGCTGAATCCTTAACCTGCTTTGCTGATTTTCATTCTCTTGTCATATGCCAAAACCCATTACAGTTGAAACATTTTCACCAACTCTATGACATGTATGTCTACCTACTGTTTGCCTATTCCCAGCAACTACCACTGCACTGTTATTTTCATTCTGCCTATACTTTTTGTCATTCCCATATTGTCTTTCAGTTCTTGGATAATTCTCGACATTCCTGTAACGGGTTGTTAGGATTAAAAATGTGATGTCTATATGGAAATTACACTAGTTTATATTTAAGTTAAAACACAAGGGCCAGAAATGTAATTAGGCCAAAGTTCCCTTGTGTTTAGCCTATAAATACTCCCCTCTAATCAACATTAGAGGGTGAAGCTCAACATTATAATTTCCATTCCTTTTTCTTTTTAATTAAACTTTGAAAATGATGAAAATCTCTCTCCTCCTTATTATGACTTATTCATACTTTGAGTTCCCCGGCCTCCCGAGATAGTGAGTCGAGATTCCTTACAAGTGGTATCAGAGCTGCAAAGGTTGTTCATTATGTTTTAGAGCTCATTTCGTTCAACTTATTCGGCTTATTACTGCTTATTCAGTCCAGTTATGCGTATACAGTCGAGTTCTGCTTATTACAACTTATTCGGCGGCTTATTTATGTTATTTTGATCAGTTGAGGTCTGTTCGGATTCAGCAGCTTTGATTTTGACTATCGTGCTTTTCTATACATACAGTTTTACTTGTATTACTTTTTCAATATGGTTTTGACTAGATCGGGATTGGCGCTTTGATGGTTTTTATATTAAGATTTGTTTCAATCTCAGTTTGTCAGATGCAATTTCGAAATACAGAGTGTTTTAATAAGAACTGGCTTCGTAACAAAATTTTCAGAAACTGGTCAAAATGTGATATTCTGGTCAAATTCGATAGTTGACTGGTCAAACTACCAATTTTGGAATCGATTTCATCGACTGTCATTGGTCATCTGGTAAATTTCGATCTCGAAAATGTATTTTATCGTGGATGAAATGAGGAAAAAGAAAGATCTGTAACAAATTAAAAGTATTGGGAATATACATAAACAGATCTTTAACCAAAGGAAAGAAGAGAATATTTTTTAATGTTAAATTCTCAAGTACCAATTTCGACCCCTCCCAAGAAGATGATTGTGTACCATAATAGTTGGACTCAAGATTCTTAACCGAAAATGTTTGATGTTGAAAATTTACTTTAGAAATAAACAATTTGATGTGATATCGAAATGAAAAAAAAGGGTCAATCAGTGTAATTTCCGGTAATAAACATGCATATCTTTGCTTATAAACAAAAGAAACACACTATCCAGAGCCAACATCACAATAAATCCAATACTAAACTATATTTTCATATGTCAACATAACTCATCTCCACAACACCAATCTGAATCAAAACCGCAAAAGAAAACAAACAAGAAAGATCTCAGTTATCTTTTCATGTTAAACAAGATGTTGTAACCTTTATCAGATCAAACAACACGAAAATAGTTTTCATATCGATCTGTGACCTCTCTTCAATTATTGAATTAAAGAAAGAGTTAATAAGCAATTTTGTTACTCTCTTTTCTTTGTTTTGATTGAGTAAAAATGCAAAAAACAAGAGAAACAACCTACCGTAGACCTCGTCGTAAGATCTTGAAGCCAAATCGAAGCAAAAACAGGTTGTAGGTTTGTGTGTTTGTTCATGGGTAATAAGCAGATCGAGTGTACATCTGCTTGTTGGAATGAGATATTAGTGGTTAGAGGTTTTCCTTGGGGTGGTGGTAGAAAAGGATTGAGGACGATTTGGTTTATGATGCAGATGTGTGCGATGGGGTGCGAGTGTACTCGTGATATGTTTGTAGTGTTTAGGGTATAAGTCAGAAATGTTGTCGGGTTTACAATGGTTTTTGAGTTGGGACGAGTTCATAAATTTGATAATGATACCGAAAGTTAGACTGGATAGAATGGGGGTTAACCCTGAATTCAATTTGCAATGGGCTGTATTTTTCTTACTATCAATAATGAATTAGGCTGGAATAAGTACATATCAAATTTTTGGGCTGGATGTTCTACAAATGGACCGAATAAGCAGAATAAATTTGTTAATATTTCTGGAATGTTAATGCCATAAGTTTTGGAAGTTAAAACAAAAAACATCACTTATTGCTTAAAATGATCCGTATCAAAGATTCTCGGAAAACCACCTTTCTAGGGCGAATTTTGGGATTATAACCACAAGATAAATTGAGTACGCGGATGTATCGTTTTTCATTGATTTGATGTTGAAGTGAATTTACGGATGCGTGATTCTTTTATATCTTAAAAGTCGGGTTGTTGGTTGAGACCTTTTTAGATAATTTGTTTGAGCTTATAACCGGGTGGTTTGATTAAGACTTGTTAAACTCGAATAGCTGATCTACAAACGTAGAAGTTGGTGATCAATGCGCACAATTGCTATCACTTGAGGAATTACATTGTAGTGCTTAGTGTCCTCACTTAGTTGAGGATTTGGTCAAGAGACTTTGGTCTACTTTATACTTTTAGGGATTACGTGTTGTATTCAGATAAATTTGAAGTTCACGTGGATTAGTACAAGATTATAAGACACATGTAGGGGCAATTCTACTGCAAACATCAAGTTTTTAATTGACTGTGTTTTTCTTTCATCAGTATCATTACAAGAGCCGACAGAATACGAGGTAGGAAATGAATAAGTTAAGGGAGAAGCGACTTCAACATTGATTTGTTACTATCCAAACTTCAAATGTAACGATTTATTGATTATTTTGTTGGTCAATTCGGAATATAATCAGGGGGAAGAGAAGCATCATTTGATAGATTGCATGATTAGGGCGGAAGATGTTGGGATTTAATAAGTCTTCTTGACTGCTGTAATAGAATTACTTGACTGCTAGTATTGTTGTTAATAGTTTGCTCAGCTGGATTTAGTGTCTGGCTCATGAACTTCAAAGAAAATTTATGCTAAGTGTTTACTCTGCTAGTACAAAGTTACTACTGCTAGTGAATATTAGTACTGCTAGTGAAAATATGCTAAGTGTTTACTACTGCTAGTACAAAGTTACGTACTGCTCAGAGATAAGTTAATGTTGTCGAGGTTAATAAGTTAGTACTGCTTATATGATATGTATTAAGTTATTTGTTTATAGAAAAGATTATGGATACTTAGGAAAGTATTGTAAGCCGACTAAGGCTCCTTGGTGTATAAAAGGGGTCCTAGGGCCTTTGAGTTGATATCTTTTATCCAATCTTTTGAAGTTCTTAGACGTATAGAGTCATAGCTTCAATGTCTATGTCACCCTAATAACTTTAAGAGTAATTCGTTCATTATCACTAATAATATTGGGGCTTATTTGTTGAATTGTAAGTTCATTGATTAATGTTTCATTAATAATGTCTTCTTAATATTTAAAGAATTAGATTCCGCATATCTTTAATACATTCAAACATAGTTTCTCCTATGATGTATTAGATTGTATCTAATATACTCTAAACATTCTTAAGGAATCCGATCTATTGAAGTGGGATAACATGTCGGTATAGGAATCTTGTTGAGAAGCTGTGATAACGAGAACCTGTTTTTACTAAAAAAGAGATTGGATTCAAGATTCTGCACACATGGGTGGCAGCATCCAAATGTTCCATGCTCAAAACCTGGTGAGTATGAGATTATAGAGGATGAGGATTGAACATTATATCCAGATGATAGACCTATGCATGCGGGAAAGTCATTATGGGAATGGGTGCAACCTTGGACCAAAAACTATAAATTATAGAAGGAGTTATTGACAGATTATGCCTATTAAAATGACTGAAGAAAGGCTCAGAGAAGATTAGACGTGTGAAAGCTAGAAGTACTTTATGATGGGCATTTCCCAAATTGAACTAGTTAAAGTTTAACTCTATAAAGGATGCTAAGAAGTTGCTGGAAGCTGTTGAAAAGATATTTGGTGGGAATGCAGATACAAGAAAGACTCAAAGGAATCTCTTAAAGCAACAATATGAAAACTTTACTGCTTCAAGCTCAGAGATGCTTGATCAAACTTTTGATAGGCTTCAAAAGCTTGTGAGTCAGTTGGAGCTTTTAGATGAAAAGATTTCACAAGAAGATGTTAATCAAAAGTTATTGAGAAGTTTGTCACCTGAGTGGAACACACATGCTGTTGTGTGGAGGAATAAAGCTGATTTGGATACAATGAGCATGGATGATCTCTACAACAAACTCAAGGTGTATGAACCAGAAGTTAAAGGGATTAACCCACCATTGCCCATTATCATGAACTGTTAAATTCTTGACCGGAGGACCGGTTGAGGAAGCGCGAGTGTATAAATAGATCTATTTGGGATTGACATCCCTGTTCGGGTGAGTAGCTCTCACTAGTTTCGACAGTACTGAAACACGAATGCATACATGTCGGAGCAATTTGGATGTTACGGGTTTGAACATCTACACGGGCCTTTATTTGCATTAAATTGCATACATAGATGTCGAGCTTCAGTGTCATGAGCTTAGCGCAACAGTAGATATTATTTATGTGGTACTGTATCTGTTATAGTAGACCCATACATTTTGGAAAATCAACGATTTCACTGTCCATACTACTTATTGAACATTACTAATTTCTGAACACTTTTCATTATATTGCGGCGATGCAATAAACACTAAACTCTTTCGGTTCTACAATTACTCTTATATTTTTGGCAATTATTATAAGGATCGAAATGGTCATACATACTTTATAAATCTTTGGATTTCAACATTTATATTTATACTTACAAAACTCTATGAACTCACCAACTTTATGTTGACACTCTTAAGCATGTTTTTCTTAGGTGAATTAGATGCTTGGCTTACTTGATGTGCATTGGAGTCTAAATTTGACAAGATTTCATTCATGGATTTCTTCTTACATACAAATGATCAAATCTCGTTGTATTACTTTTAAGTTTTTCATTGTGATGCAATTATGGGACAAATGTTATACCAATTTTAAGAAAATCAACGAGATTACTTTTCAAACGACACATTTAGAGGTCGTTTTCTTGTATCTTGAGCTGTTGTATTATGAAGTAACGCCCCCGGACATACTTCCGATGCGACACATTTTTGGGGGTGTTACAAAGCTTGACATAGTTCAAAAAGAAAAAGACGGCATTCAACTTAATGTAGATAAATTCGAACATGCATCTAAAAGTTTAAACAAGCTTATAGAGTGTCAGATAGTTGACAATTGCAAGAAAGGTTTAGGTTATGAAAATTATAATGCAGTTCCACCTCTCTACACAGGAAATTTCATGCCTCCAACACCTGACTTGTCTTTTATTGGTTAAGATGAATTTGTTAATAAGCCTGTGGTTGAGAACTGTAAAGCTATGTCTAGTGAAGAAGAGCCTAAGGTAGTTAGGAAGAATGATGATTCCCCATGTATTAAAGAATGGGTGTCAGATGATGTGTCTCAGCCTAAAATTAAAAAGAAAATAGTTAGGCCTAGTATTGTTAAGAAAGAGTTCGTCAAATTTAAACAACAAGAAAAAAACTGCTAGGAAAACTGTTAAACAAGTTGAGCAACATAGGCAAAACACTCACAATCCAAGAGGC